>CAMRHE010000713.1:442500-575486 GCA_947044405.1 Leptodactylus fallax | reverse complement strand
TACTACCTCCTATTTACAAGAATATAACTACTATAATACTGCTCCTATGTACAAGAATATAACTACTATAATACTTATCCTATGTACAAGAATATAACTACTATAATACTACCTCCTATGTACAAGAATATAACTACTATAATACTGCCCTATGTACAAGAATATAACTACTATAATACTGCTCCTATGTACAAGAATATAACTACTATAGTACTGCCCCCTATGTACAAGAATATAACTACTATAATACTGCTCCTATGTACAAGAATATAACTACTATAATACTACTCCTATGTACAAGAATATAACTACTATAATACTGCTCCTATGTACAAGAATATAACTACTATAATACTGCCCCTATGTACAAGAATATAACTACTATAATACTGCCTATGTACAAGAATATAACTACTATAATACTACTCCTATGTACAAGAATATAACTACTATAATACTGATCCTATGTGCAGGAATATAACTACTATAATACTGCCCCTATGTACAAGAATATAACTACTATAATACTACTCCTATGTACAAGAATATAACTACTATAATACAGCTCCTATGTACAAGAATATAACTACTATAATACTACCTCCTATGTACAAGAATATAACTACTATAATACTGCTCCTATGTACAAGAATATAACTACTATAATACTGCCCCTATGTACAAGAATATAACTACTATAATACTGCCCCCTATGTACAAGAATATAACTACTATAATACTGCCTCCTATGTAGAAGAATATAACTACTATAATACTGCCTCCTATGTACAAGAATATAACTACTATAATACTGCTCCTATGTACAAGAATATAACTACTATAATACCGCCTCCTATGTACAAGAATATAACTACTATAATACTGCTCCTATGTACAAGAATATAACTACTATAATACTGCTCCTATGTACAAGAATATAACTACTATAATACTTATCCTATGTACAAGAATATAACTACTATAATACTGCTCCTATGTACAAGAATATAACTACTATAATACTGCTCCTATGTGCAGGAATATAACTACTATAATACTGCCCCTATGTACAAGACTATAACTACTATAATACTACCTCCTATGTACAAGAATATAACTACTATAATACTGCCCTATGTACAAGAATATAACTACTATAATACTGCTCCTATGTACAAGAATATAACTACTATAATACTACTCCTATGTGCAGGAATATAACTACAATAATACTGCTCCTATGTACAAGAATATAACTACTATAATACTGCCCCCTATGTACAAGAATATAACTACTATAATACTGCTCCTATGTACAAGAATATAACTACTATAATACTGCTCCTATGTACAAGAATATAACTACTATAATACTGCTCCTATGTACAAGAATATAACTACTATAATACTGCTCCTATGTACAAGAATATAACTACTATAATACTGCTCCTATGTACAAGAATATAACTACTATAATACTGCCCCCTATGTACAAGAATATAACTACTATAATACTGCTCCTATGTACAAGAATATAACTACTATAATACTGCTCCTATGTACAAGAATATAACTAAAACCCCCTAGACAAGAATAAACTACTAAAACACTCCCCCTATGCACAAGAATATAACTACTATAATACTGCTCCTATGTACAAGAATATAACTACTATAATACTGCCCCCTATGTACAAGAATATAACTACTATAAAATTCTGCCTATGTACAAGAATATAACTACTATAATACTGCCCCTATGTACAAGAATATAACTACTATAATACTGCCTCCTATGTACAAGAATATAACTACTATAATACTACTCCTATGTACAAGAATATAACTACTATAATACTGCCCCTATGTACAAGAATATAACTACTATAATACTGCCTATGTACAAGAATATAACTACTATAATACTGCTCCTATGTACAAGAATATAACTACTATAATACTGCTCCTATGTACAAGAATATAACTACTATAATACTGCCTACCCTATGTACAAGAATATAACTACTATAATACTACTCCTATGTACAAGAATATAACTACTATAATACAGCTCCTATGTACAAGAATATAACTACTATAATACAGCTCCTATGTACAAGAATATAACTACTATAATACTGCCCCTATGTACAAGAATATAACTACTATAATACTACTCCTATGTACAAGAATATAACTACTATAATACTACTCCTATGTACAAGAATATAACTACTATATTACTGCTCCTATGTACAAGAATATAACTACTATAATACTGCTCCTATGTACAAGAATATAACTACTATAATACTGCTCCTATATACAAGAATATAACTACTATAATACTGCCTATGTACAAGAATATAACTACTATAATACTATCTCCTATGTACAAGAATATAACTACTATAATACTGCTCCTATGTACAAGAATATAACTACTATAATACTGCTCCTATGTACAAGAATATAACTACTATAATACTGCTCCTATGTGCAGGAATATAACTACTATATTACTACCTCCTATGTACAAGAATATAACTACTATAATACTGCCCCCTATGTACAAGAATATAACTACTATAATACTGCCCCCTATGTACAAGAATATAACTACTATAATACTGCTCCTATGTGCAGGAATATAACTACTATATTACTACCTCCTATGTGCAGGAATATAACTACTATATTACTACCTCCTATGTACAAGAATATAACTACTATAATACTGCTCCTATGTACAAGAATATAACTACTATAATACTACCTCCTATGTACAAGAATATAACTACTATAATACTACTCCTATGTACAAGAATATAACTACTATAATACTACCTCCTATGTACAAGAATATAACTACTATAATACTACCTCCTATGTACAAGACTATAACTACTATAATACTACCTCCTATGTACAAGAATATAACTACTATAATACTGCTATGTACAAGAATATAACTACTATAATACTGCTCCTATGTACAAGAATATAACTACTATAATACTGCCCCTATGTACAAGAATATAACTACTATAATACTGCCACCTATGTACAAGAATATAACTACTATAATACTGCTCCTATGTACAAGAATATAACTACTATAATACTGCCCCCTATGTATAAGAATATAACTACTATAATACTACTCCTATGTACAAGAATATAACTACTATAATACTGCTCCTATGTACAAGAATATAACTACTATAATACTGCCCCCTATGTACAAGAATATAACTACTATATTACTACCTCCTATGTACAAGAATATAACTACTATAATACTGCCCCCTATGTACAAGAATATAACTACTATAATACTACTCCTATGTACAAGAATATAACTACTATAATACCGCTCCTATGTACAAGAATATAGCTACTATAATACTGCCCCTATGTACAAGAATATAACTACTATAATACTGCCCCCTATGTACAAGAATATAACTACTATAATACTGCTCCTATGTGCAGGAATATAACTACTACTGGGGTGGCACTGAGTGGGTATTAGTACTGTGAGGGCACTAAAGGGGTATCTCTGCTGTATGGAGACAGTATGGGGATATTGTTAGTGTATGTGTGGCACTAAAAATGTGTCTTTGCTGTGAAGAGGGAACCAAAGGAGCATTATTGCTGCGTGGGAGCACCAAAGGGGTATCACTACTATGAAAAGGGAATCATGGGGACATTCTTACAGTGTGCGAGTCCAATGGAGCATCTTTACTATAAAAATAACTGCTGTGATTTACTACCATAAAAAGCTGCATGTGGAAACTGCCCTAAAACCAGCTGATCTGTAAGAGGTTTAGAACCAAACAATACTGCATAGTATAGCCGGCTCCTAGGTATAGCAGCCCTATGGTGACCCCTGTACCTCTGCTCCTCTGTGTACATTTAGCTTAGCGATGGTTCTGCCTACTGCAGATCGTTCATATATGACGTACAACAAACAATTCTACATTCAGGAAATGTAAAAAAAAATGCATAATGTACGTAAATACCAGCCAGAGATCAATGACAGCCGCTCCCCTGTACCCAGCCCATCAGTCAGTAGTGGCAGTACCAGGTCAGCGGCAATGTAAAGGGTATCTGGTTCATAGAAATACTAACCAGGAACGTAATCTAACTATATAAGATAACTGGAAGTTCATTACTTCAGGATTCTTAAAGGGAGTGTCACCAGGACCAGCATATCACCCCAGCCCTACAGATAGATAGGTTAGTGTCACCAGAACCAGCATATCACCTCAGCCCTGCAGATAGATAGGTTAGTGTCACCAGAACCAGCATATCACCCCAGCCCTGCAGATAGATAGGTTAGTATCACCAGAACCAGCATATCACCCCAGCCCTGCAGATAGATAGGTTAGTGTCACCAGAACCAGCATATCACCCCAGCCCTGCAGATAGATAGGTTAGTGTCACCAGAACCAGCATATCACCCCAGCCCTGCAGATAGATAGGTTAGTGTCACCAGAACCAGCATATCACCCCAGTCCTGCAGATAGATAGGTTAGTGTCACCAGGACCAGCATATCACCCCAGCCCTGCAGATAGATAGGTTAGTGTCACCAGAACCAGCATATCATCCCAGCCCTGCAGATAGATAGGTTAGTGTCACCAGACTCAGCATATCACCCCAGCCCTGCAGATAGATAGGTTAGTGTCACCAGAACCAGCATATCACCCCAGCCCTGCAGATAGATAGGTTAGTGTCACCAGACCCAGCATATCACCCCAGCCCTGCAGATAGATAGGTTAGTGTCACCAGAACCAGCATATCACCCCAGCTCTGCAGATAGATAGGTTAGTGTCACCAGAACCAGTATATCACCCCTGCCCTGCAGATAGATAGGTTAGTGTCACCAGAACCAGCATATCACTCCAGCCCTACAGATAGATAGGTTAGTGTCACCAGAACCAGCATATCACCCCAGCCCTGCAGATAGTTAGGTTAGTGTCACCAGAACCAGCATATCACCCCAGCCCTGCAGATAGATAGGTTAGTATCACCAGACCCAGCATATCACCCCAGCCCTGCAGATAGATAGGTTAGTGTCACCAGACCCAGCATATCACTCCAGCCCTGCAGATAGATAGGTTAGTGTCACCAGAACCAGCATATCACTCCAGCCCTACAGATAGATAGGTTAGTGTCACCAGGACCAGCATATCACCCCAGCCCTGCAGATAGATAGGTTAGTGTCACCAGAACCAGCATATCATCCCAGCCCTGCAGATAGATAGGTTAGTGTCACCAGAACCAGCATATCACCCCAGCCCTGCAGATAGATAGGTTAGTGTCACCAGACCCCAGCATATCACCCCAGCCCTGCAGATAGATAGGTTAGTGTGACCAGAACCAGCATATCATCCCAGCCCTGCAGATAGATAGGTTAGTGTCACCAGAACCAGCATATCATCCCAGCCCTGCAGATAGATAGGTTAGTGTCACCAGAACCATCATATCACCCCAGCCCTGCAGATAGATAGGTTAGTGTCACCAGACCCAGCATATCACCCCAGCCCTGCAGATAGACAGGTTACAGGCACCAGACCCAGCATATCACCCCAGCCCTGCAGATACATAGGTTAGTGTCACCAGGACCAGCATATCACCCCAGCCCTGCAGATAGATAGGTTAGTGTCACCAGACCCAGCATATCACCCCAGCCCTGCAGATAGATAGGTTAGTGTCACCAGACCCAGCATATCACCCCAGCCCTGCAGATAGATAGGTTAGTGTCACCAGACCCAGCATATTACCCCAGCCCTGCAGATACATAGGTTTGTGTCACCAGAACCAGCATATCACCCCAGCCTGGCAGATAGATAGGTTAGTATCACCAGTACCAGCATATCACCCCAGCCCTGCAGATAGATAGGTTACTGTCACCAGAACCAGCATATCACCCCAGCCCTGCAGATAGATAGGTTAGTGTCACCAGACCCAGCATATCACCCCAGCCCTGCAGATAGATAGGTTAGTGTCACCAGACCCAGCATATCACCCCAGCCCTGCAGATAGATAGGTTAGTGTCACCAGACCCAGCATATCACCCCAGCCCTGCAGATAGATAGGTTAGTGTCACCAGGACCAGCATATCACCCCAGTCCTGCAGATAGATAGGTTAGTGTCACCAGGACCAGCATATCACCCCAGCCCTGCAGATAGATAGGTTAGTGTCACCAGAACCAGCATATCATCCCAGCCCTGCAGATAGATAGGTTAGTGTCACCAGACCCAGCATATCACCCCAGTCCTGCAGATAGATAGGTTAGTGTCACCAGAACCAGCATATCATCCCAGCCCTGCAGATAGATAGGTTAGTGTCACCAGACCCAGCATATCACCCCAGTCCTGCAGATAGATAGGTTAGTGTCACCAGACCCAGCATATCACCCCAGCCCTGCAGATAGATAGGTTAGTATCACCAGACCCAGCATATCACCCCAGCCCTGCAGATAGATAGGTTAGTGTCACCAGACCCAGCATATCACCCCAGCCCTGCAGATAGATAGGTTAGTGTCACCAGAACCAGCATATCACTCCAGCCCTACAGATAGATAGGTTAGTGTCACCAGGACCAGCATATCACCCCAGCCCTGAAGATAGATAGGTTAGTGTCACCAGAACCAGCATATCATCCCAGCCCTGCAGATAGATAGGTTAGTGTCACCAGACCCAGCATATCACCCCAGCCCTGCAGATAGATAGGTTAGTGTCACCAGAACCAGCATATCACCCCAGCCCTGCAGATAGATAGGTTAGTGTCACCAGACCCCAGCATATCACCCCAGCCCTGCAGATAGATAGGTTAGTGTGACCAGAACCAGCATATCATCCCAGCCCTGCAGATAGATAGGTTAGTGTCACCAGAACCAGCATATCACCCCAGCCCTGCAGATACATAGGTTTGTGTCACCAGAACCAGCATATCACCCCAGCCTGGCAGATAGATAGGTTAGTATCACCAGTACCAGCATATCACCCCAGCCCTGCAGATAGATAGGTTACTGTCACCAGAACCAGCATATCACCCCAGCCCTGCAGATAGATAGGTTAGTGTCACCAGGACCAGCATATCACCCCAGCCCTGCAGATAGATAGGTTAGTGTCACCAGACCCAGCATATCACCCCAGCCCTGCAGATAGATAGGTTAGTGTCACCAGAACCAGCATATCACCCCAGCCCTGCAGATAGATAGGTTAGTGTCACCAGACCCAGCATATCACCCCAGCCCTGCAGATAGATAGGTTACTGTCACCAGACCCAGCATATCACCCCAGCCCTGCAGATACATAGGTTAGTGTCACCAGACCCAGCATATCACCCCAGCCCCGCAGATAGATAGGTTACTGTCACCAGAACCAGCATATCACCTCAGCCCTGCAGATAGATGGGTTAGTATCACCAGTACCAGCATATCACCCCAGCCCTGCAGATAGATAGGTTAGTGTCACCAGAACCAGCATATCACCCCAGTCCTGCAGATAGATAGGTTAGTGTCACCAGAACCAGCATATCTATCACCCCAGCCCTGCAGATAGATAGGTTACTGTCACCAGAACCAGCATATCACCCCAGCCTGCAGATAGATAGGTTAGTGTCACCAGAACCAGCATATCACCCCAGCCCTGCAGATAGATAGGTTATTGTCACCAGAACCAGCATATCACCCCAGCCCTGCAGATAGATAGGTTACTGTCACCAGAACCAGCATATCACCCCAGCCCTGCAGATAGATAGGTTACTGTCACCAGAACCAGCATATCACCCCAGCCCTACAGATAGGCTAGTGTCACCAGAACCAGCATATCACCCCAGCCCTGCAGATAGATAGGTTAGTGTCACCAGAACCAGCATATCACCCCAGCCCTGCAGATCGATAGGTTAGTGTCACCAGACCCAGCATATCACCCCAGCCCTGCAGATAGATAGGTTAATGTCACCAGTACCAGCATATCACCCCCAGCCCTGCAGATAGATAGGTTAGTGTCACCAGTACCAGCATATCACCCCAGCCCTGCAGATAGATAGGTTAGTGTCACCAGACACAGCATATCACCCCAGCCCTGCAGATAGATAGGTTAGTGTCACCAGGACCAGCATATCACCCCAGCCCTGCAGATAGATAGGTTAGTGTCACCCGAATCATACAGTTTTCCCCTTGTGAATTGGTGTCTATGTTGATGAGATAGTAATGAGGGAGTCACTATTGTTTTAAATAGGTCAACAGTAACATCCTCAATTCTCCAAAGATCTAATTTGCATATTGCTGGTATTATATAGGCACAGATTAGTGTTGGGCACTACGTTGAGCACTATATCTGGTATTATATGGACACTCTGCTTAGTACTGAGCACTATGGTTGGTATTTTATATGAGCTCTGTAGCCGGCATTATATGGTTAGATTTATATAAATACTGTGGCTGGCATTATATATTGGCTCTTGTGATCATATCTCCTCTTATAATAAAGATATTTCGGGATTACATTTATGGATCTGACATTAATATGTTCATGTTTTCCCCAGAACCCATCTGGCCCCATTAGACGGTGCAGTGCGAGACGCCAGCAGGGCACCTGTTTCCTGTTTTTGTTCCCTGCCTTTTCCCCGTCCTTCTCTCCTTTCTCCTCTGCTTTCCAGCGTTCCTGCTTTCCTTCTCCAGGACAACAAATCCTAATCTGATTATAGCCAATGTTTATGGTGAAGCGATGCTGTGGGCTCCGCAGACTGCAGCGTAACGCTTCATGATTCATGCACTTTCTGGGCCTCCATAAGCTGCACTGTCACTGTGTGTCTTAGTTACAGAGACTTAAAGCTGCTCAATGACTATAATGCTCCCACACACCGCCACCTCCAGAGATAATCCGCTTATAATCACCACCAAATTATAGAGTGGGTTATATGTGTTTAGAACTTTACTGAAGAAGAAACCGATATATAAGAAAGTCAGGGAAATACCAGACAAATGGAACAAAACTGAATGCTGTGTGATGTCAGGCTCCGGATGTAATACATAAGACTTATAGTATGATAACAAATCATCTGTCATCATATAATACATATGATATTCCTGTACATAAGGGGCAGTATTATAGTAGTTATATTCTTGTACATAGGAGCAGTATTATAGTAGTTATATTCTTGTACATAGGAGCAGTATTATAGTAGTTATATTCTTGTACATAGGTGCAGTATTATAGTAGTTATATTCTTGTACATAGGAGCAGTATTATAGTAGTTATATTCTTGTACATAGGAGGTAGTATTATAGTAGTTATATTCTTGTACATAGGAGGCAGTATTATAGTAGTTATATTCTTGTACATAGGAGGTAGTATTATAGTAGTTATATTCTTGTACATAGGAGCAGTATTATAGTAGTTATATTCTTGTACATAGAGCAGTATTATAGTAGTTATATTCTTGTACATAGGAGCAGTATTATAGTAGTTATATTCTTGTACATAGGAGCAGTATTATAGTAGTTATATTCTTGTACATAGGAGCAGTATTATAGTAGTTATATTCTTGTACATAGGAGCAGTATTATAGTAGTTATATTCTTGTACATAGGAGCAGTATTATAGTAGTTATATTCTTGTACATAGGAGCAGTATTATAGTAGTTATATTCTTGTACATAGGAGCAGTATTATAGTAGTTATATTCTTGTACATAGGAGCAGTATTATAGTAGTTATATTCTTGTACATAGGAGGCAGTATTATAGTAGTTATATTCTTGTACATAGGCAGTATTATAGTAGTTATATTCTTGTACATAGGAGCAGTATTATAGTAGTTATATTCTTGTACATAGGAGTAGTATTATAGTAGTTATATTCTTGTACATAGGAGCAGTATTATAGTAGTTATATTCTTGTACATAGGAGTAGTATTATAGTAGTTATATTCTTGTACATAGGAGGCAGTATTATAGTAGTTATATTCTTGTACATAGGAGGTAGTATTATAGAAGTTATATTCTTGTACATAGGAGTAGTATTATAGTAGTTATATTCTTGTACATAGGAGGCAGTATTATAGTAGTTATATTCTTGTACATAGGAGCAGTATTATAGTAGTTATATTCTTGTACATAGGAGCAGTATTATAGTAGTTATATTCTTGTACATAGGAGGCAGTATTATAGCAGTTATATTCTTGTACATAGGAGCAGTATTATAGTAGTTATATTCTTGTACATAGGAGCAGTATTATAGTAGTTATATTCTTGTACATAGGAGGTAGTATTATAGTAGTTATATTCTTGTACATAGGAGTAGTATTATAGTAGTTATATTCTTGTACATAGGGGCAGTATTATAGTAGTTATATTCTTGTACATAGGAGGTAGTATTATGGTAGTTATATTCTTGTACATAGGAGCAGCATTATAGTAGTTATATTCTTGTACATAGGAGCAGTATTATAGTAGTTATATTCTTGTACATAGGAGCAGTATTATAGTAGTTATATTCTTGTACATAGGAGCAGTATTATAGTAGTTATATACTTGTACATAGGAGCAGTATTATAGTAGTTATATTCTTGTACATAGGAGCAGTATTATAGTAGTTATATTCTTGTACATAGGGGGCAGTATTATAGTAGTTATATTCTTGTACATAGGAGCAGTATTATAGTAGTTATATACTTGTACATAGGAGCAGTATTATAGTAGTTATATTCTTGTACATAGGAGTAGTATTATAGTAGTTATATTCTTGTACATAGGCAGTATTATAGTAGTTATATTCTTGTACATAGGCAGTATTATAGTAGTTATATTCTTGTAGATAGGAGCAGTATTATAGTAGTTATATTCTTGTACTTAGGAGCAGTATTATAGTAGTTATATTCTTGCACATAGGAGCAGTATTATAGTAGTTATATTCTTGTACATAGGTGTAGTATTATAGTAGTTATATTCCTGTACATAGGAGGTAGTATTATAGTAGTTATATTCTTGTACATAGGGGCAGTATTATAGTAGTTATATTCTTGTACATAGGAGCAGTATTATAGTAGTTATATTCTTGTACATAGGAGCAGTATTATAGTAGTTATATTCTTGTACATAGGAGCAGTATTATAGTAGTTATATTCTTGTACATAGGAGCAGTATTATAGTAGTTATATTCTTGTACATAGGAGTAGTATTATAGTAGTTATATTCTTGTACATAGGAGCAGTATTATAGTAGTTATATTCTTGTACATAGGCAGTATTATAGTAGTTATATTCTTGTAGATAGGAGCAGTATTATAGTAGTTATATTCTTGTAGATAGGAGCAGTATTATAGTAGTTATATTCTTGTACATAGGTGTAGTATTATAGTAGTTATATTCTTGTAGATAGGAGCAGTATTATAGTAGTTATATTCTTGTACATAGGTGTAGTATTATAGTAGTTATATTCTTGTACATAGGAGCAGTATTATAGTAGTTATATTCTTGTACATAGGAGGTAGCATTAAAGTAGTGGTATTTTTGTAGAGAGGGGACATATTACAGCAGTTGTTTTACTGTCCATGCCTTACAGCAGTGGTCTTCTTCCTGTGTAACACTAAAACTTCCAGGAGATTTTCAGGCCATGCTGAGAGTTATATGTCAGGATGGAGGCCATTGTTTTCTAAGCTATAGTATTATATTAATAGTAATGTGTCAGATAGAGCTGGTAAATATTTGCCATGTAAAGCTCACATGGATAGGCTGATAAGTAGATTTTTGTTTGCAGTATAGCCATGAATTTAGTGAGATCACAATGTAGTTATTGTGGGATTGTTTGTCACGCTCAGCACTTCTGGCAGTAGGTGAGGTTATATCTATAAGGTAGGATCCTGCACCTGCTACCAGTCTTGTCACCCAGTGTTTGCACACAGCACATCCCTGGGGACACCAATTGTATCCCTTATGTATGGAAATTAAAGGGGTGGTACAGTCTTATCTAAAGACCATCATTGTATAATGAGAGGTCCTACAACCTTCTCATATCCGTTCTGCTCTCATCCTCCCCATTTTACACCTCTACTTGCTATTAGTGAATGGATTAATTCTATCTCTTATAAATAAGTTATTTGACTGGGGCAACAGTAGCTATCTCTGGCTGCAGAATTGTATATTAGAGATCCCTGTTTGGCTGGAGCGCGGTATATGGGGAGGTCTCTGGTTGGGGCACTGTATATGGAGAGGTCTCTGGTTGGGGCACTGTATATGGAGAGGTCTCTGGTTGGGGCACTGTATATGGGGAGGTCTCTGGTTGGGGCACTGTATATGGAGAGGTCTCTGGTTGGGGCACTGTATATGGGGAGGTCTCTGGTTGTGGCACTGTATATGGGGAGGTCTCTGATTGTGGCACTGTATATGGGGAGATCTCTGGTTGGGGCACTGTATATGGGGAGGTCTCTGGTTGTGGCACTGTATATGGGGAGGTCTCTGGTTGGGGCACTGTATATGGGGAGGTCTCTGTTTGGAGCATTGTATATGGGGAGGTCTCTGGTTGTGGCACTGTATATGGGGAGGTCTCTGGTTGGGGCATTGTATATGGAGAGGTCTCTGGTTGGGGCACTGTATATGGGGAGTTCTCTGTTTGGAGCACTGTATATGGGGAGGTCTCTGGTTGGGGCACTGTATATGGGGAGGTCTCTGGTTGTGGCACTGTATATGGGGAGATCTCTGGTTGGGGCACTGTATATGGAGAGGTCTCTGGTTGGGGCACTGTATATGGGGAGGTCTCTGTTTGGAGCACTGTATATGGGGAGGTCTCTGGTTGGGGCACTGTATATGGGGAGGTCTCTGGTTGTGGCACTGTATATGGGGAGGTCTCTGATTGTGGCACTGTATATGGGGAGATCTCTGGTTGGGGCACTGTATATGGAGAGGTCTCTGGTTGGGGCACTGTATATGGGGAGGTCTCTGGTTGTGGCACTGTATATGGGGAGGTCTCTGATTGTGGCACTGTATATGGGGAGATCTCTGGTTGGGGCACTGTATATGGAGAGGTCTCTGGTTGGGGCACTGTATATGGGGAGGTCTCTGTTTGGAGCACTGTATATGGGGAGGTCTCTGGTTGGGGCACTGTATATGGGGAGGTCTCTGGTTGTGGCACTGTATATGGGGGAGGTCTCTGGTTGTGGCACTGTATATGGGGAGGTCTCTGGTTGTGGCACTGTGTATGGGGAGGTCTCTGGTTGTAGCACTGTATATGGAGAGGTCTCTGGTTGTGGCACTGTATATGGGGAGGTCTCTGGTTGTGGCACTGTATATGGGGAGGTCTCTGGTTGTAGCACTGTATATGGGGAGGTCTCTGGTTGGGGCACTATATATGGGGAGGTCTCTGGTTGTGGCACTGTATATGGGGAGGTCTCTGGTTGTGGCACTGTATATGGGGAGGTCTCTGGTTGGGGCACTGTATATGGGGAGGTCTCTGGTTGTAGCACTGTATATGGGGAGGTCTCTGGTTGGGGCACTGTATATGGGGAGGTCTCTGGTTGTGGCACTGTATATGGGGAGGTCTCTGGTTGTGGCACTGTATATGGGGAGGTCTCTGGTTGTGGCACTGTATATGGGGAGGTCTCTGGTTGGGGCACTGTATATGGGGAGGTCTCTGGTTGTAGCACTGTATATGGGGAGGTCTCTGGTTGGGGCACTGTATATGGGGAGGTCTCTGGTTGTGGCACTGTATATGGGGAGGTCTCTGGTTGTGGCACTGTATATGGGGAGGTCTCTGATTGGGGCACTGTGTATGGGGAGGTCTCTGGTTGTGGCACTGTATATGGGGAGGTCTCTGATTGGGGCACTGTGTATGGGGAGGTCTCTGGTTGGGGCACTGTATATGGGGAGGTCTCTGGTTGGGGCACTGTATATGGGGAGGTCTCTGGTTGGGGCACTGTATATGGGGAGGTCTCTGGATGGGGTGCTGTATATGGGAAGGTCTCTGGTTGGGGCACTGTATATTGGGAGGTCTCTGGTTGGGGCACTGTATATGCGAGGTCTGTCCGGTTGTGGCACTATATATGGGGAGGTCTCTGGTTGTGGCACTGTATATGGGGAGGTCTTTGGTTGTGGTACTGTATATGGGGAGGTTTCTTGTTTGGGCACTGTATATGGAGAGGTCTCTGCTTGGGGCACTGTATATGCGAGGTCTCTGCTTGGGGCACTGTATATGCGAGGTCTGTCCGGTTGTGGTACTATATATGGGGAGGCCACTGACTGGGGTACTGTATATGAGAAGCAGGACTGCTTTAAACATAGGGCCAACGGTGCATCCACATTGAGCCCTATGGTAGCCCCGGATCTATTGAGGGGACAGTCCCACATTTTGGGCGCTGTCCTGCTGTTCAACTCTGTCTGTGTCCTTAGGAGGTTGAACACCTCTGTGCTCCATTATTTAGGCTTCGGCTGATGATGTCTGCGGCAGGTAAGAGCAATGAGCTGCAGACATCTTTACAGCCGGAGCCTGCAGATCCGTGGGATGGGTTTAGGTGAGTATTCTTTGTGGTAGTTGAGGGGGCAGGGGGCCTTATGCGCTTAAGGGGAAAATAAATTATTGGGGGGGAACTTACAAAAGCTTTGAACAGGGTCCTATAATCTATTAAAACGGCCCTGATGGGAAGGTCTCTTTGGCTGGGGCACTATATATGGAGAGGTTACTGGGTAGAGTACTGTATATGGAAGGTCTCTCTGGTTGTGGCACCGTATACAGGGAACTCATTGCCAAGCACCATGATAGAGGGCAACTACAGAGGAATTTGGGGGAGGGGGTGATTGTTATAGATTGGGCTTCATCGTTCTTGAAATTAGGTCACACATAAATAGTTACTCTCTATTAAACTAAATGTGAGATATGGAGTGAAATCCCAGCAGCGGAGCCCCTATTTATTACAGATACTATTGTAATTAAAGGGTCCTTCCCATCTTGTAAAGTGGTGGTATATATAGCTATGATATGCCATCACTATATGATCAGTGGAGGTTCAACCTCTGGGACCCCCTCCAACCCTGAGAATGACAGGGCACAGCACATAGGATGTGTATAGAATTGCACTTTGACCCCATTCACTTCAATGGAGCTAAGCTGCAATACCAGGCCTGGGCAGCAGGGGCGCAGCCATGTTTTTCTAAGCAGCCACCTTTAATTATACTATAATATAAGTGACATCAAAGCGGGTTCGACTACTGTCAATAACTCGTGACTTCAGGCAGCTGTGTGAAGAATATGACCTATGGTAGTCTATGCAAATGAGGGCGTAATAAACCCTGTATTATAGAACGTGCAAGACATCATAAATGTAATCGCTAACAATAAAAACCCAGGAGTCAGTGGATGCTAAAAAAGATAAGAGAACGGGAAAAAAATTTTTTACTTGTAAGTATTTCCCTGTGACTGGTGGCCACTCAGGGATCTGGGAAAGTTGGGTTACAAACTCCATGAGTGAGAATGGGATTGTGAGAGCGACTCAGATTCACATTTACCTGCTCCGCCGACTCTGCTACATGGGTCTGCACCTCTTGACATATTCATTACGGCAGTGTATGTTCTTATCGCTGTGTGTTCCCCGGGGGAGCATGAGATGGAGCAGCTGCTGGAGCAGATTGGTAATGGGGTCCTGTCAATCACAAAGTGACATCGGTAAACCATCGAGAACATCGAGTGCTTGGTGACATCTTCAAAAATGGGAAAGACTTCACATGTTCTTAGTGCCAGGATGAGAATATTATGCGGGACACACATGGAGGCGGCAACGGAGACGGGCAGCAAAGTCTACAGTCTGCAGTGACGACCATGATGTCAGCGGCCCCAGCTGTGAGCTGACAATGTTACACCGAATAAAGGATAATCAATGGATGTCCGCAGGGGCCAAGCTCAAAGGACCTGGAACCAGAGGCAAAATGCCATTTAGTTAGAGGGGTCTCTGAGGATTATCCTGTGCTGATATGGGAGGGGGGGAAATCTGTACCAGGCCCCCCAACTATAACATATTGTTTATTGTACTATCTCCTTGTTAAGTTACACCTTATCGGCCCTAAGGCTCCTGGTCTCTGGTGTAACTGCACCCCCTCATGTTATGTCCCTGTACATAGCTCCTGTGAGGGTGGTAGCGGTGGTCCCAAGCTGGACTCAAGAAACCAAGTATTGTCTATCCTGTGAGATATTATACACATGGCCGCAGCTGCCATGAGGCGAGATGAATATTCCATCCGGGGCAATTAAAATTTTTGCCTCAGGCAGAAGATAAGATGGAATCGTCCCAGACTATAAAGACACATGTCTGTCTGATGTGTGGTCCCAATACTCCCCCCCAAAGCTGGCATATCATGTCTAAACTGTACCCCTGAGATTTCATGTGATGTGTGTCACCCCAAGATACTGTGATGTACCCCCAAAGAATGAAGTCACAGGATGTGTGGACTATATCCCCAAAGAAGTCACGTGATGTGTGGACTATATCCCCAAAGAGGACCCATGATGTGTGGACTATATCCCGACAATGATGTGTGTGTGCTACCCCATATACCCCTGGTATGTAGATCTTAATTCTAAGATGGTAAGTGGTCTTTGTGCTATGATGTGTGGATTGTACCTTCTGGATCTGGATTGTACCCCAAAATTCTGTATGTACCCTGGGAGGCGGAATGATATATGTAATAACAGATTGTATAGATAGATTGTAAGCCCTTGCGGGCAGGGCCCTCTATCCCACTGTACCATTATCTGTTTTGTATATCTGGTGTACCGTATGTAAATCCGAAAATATAAAGCACCATGGAATTAACGGTGATATATAAATAAACAATAATAATAATAATAATGTGCTGTACCCCTAATATTTTCTGTTTGTCCTGCACCCCTCTCTGGATGCTGAATGATGTGTGTATTGAACCTCCTACATTCTACAGTATATGATATATGGACTGTACCCCCACAGATAGCACATGATATTAACATGTGGACTGCACCCTCTAAATCAGGGGTCTCAAACTTGGTTGGTAAAATGGGTTGCACATAAAAAAATGTTTAAGTTGATGGGCCACATTCCTTCCAAATTCCATGTAATGCATATTTATTGTTAAATAACCCCAGCACTGGCCCCTCACTTTGTAATATCCCCCGCATCAGTGGCCTCACATAGTTTAATATTGCCCAGCAGAGGCCCTATACAATTTAATGTCCGCCGGCAGTGGCCCCTCACTTTGTAATATCCTCCCCATCAGTGGCCCCACATAATTTATTGTCCCCCACCATTGGCCCCCAGACAATACTTACAGAGCATGGGAAGAGAGCGGGAAGTGCCAGGGAGTGGAGAGATAAGTAGGCCGGCCGCAGGTTTGCATCCTACAAGCTCTAGAAGCTTTAGAATAGATCAGATGTTTTTTTCTCCCCAGTTCTGACCACCCAGCAGGATCAGCTGAAACGGGGAGAAGGTCGTGGGCTGCAGATTACAATCTTAGGCCTGCGCTAAATAACGTGTGTACCTTACATGCCGACCTGAACCCCAGGATGTTAAAATACTGCACAGAACAAACAGAATTCAACAACTTTGGGTGGGTACAGTGCACACATCATCTTAGGGGTAAGGTCCTGAAGCTGGGGGTGCATACATTTGAAAGGTACAATCCACACATCACGTAACATCCTTGGCGGTACTGTCCACATATCACATGGCATCTTAGGGGAGGGGTCCAATACACCGGTCACTCTGAATCTACAGAGGGGTAAAGGACAAGCATCCCATCAAATATTGGGGTGCAGCACAAATGTCATTCATGTCATATTTGTCCTGTACCCCGCTAAAGATGCTAAATTATTTGTGTAGAGAACCGCCCCCCCCCATAAATGCTACAGGATGTGTGGACTGAACCCCCAAAGAGGAGAAATAATGTGTGGACTGTATCCCCAAAAAAGTTACATGATGTGTGAACTAAACCCCCAAAGAGGTCACATAATGTGTTGCGTGAACCCCAAAGAGGTCACATGATACGTGGACTGACGGTTCATTGGAACTTCGAAAACACAGCCCATAGTAATTAAGGAAATGGAGGGAGCACTACAAGTCTCAGGAGTGTATAACTCATCTGCTATCACAGAGCAGGTCACTATTACATCCTTGTAGTATCCCATCTTCTCTAGGATTCTGGCGCTGTACACCGCACTTATCGTTACGACCTGTTTATTCTCCAGCGCCTGACAATGACAAAGCAGAAAATGTACAAAGAGATTATAAGCCTATAAATGATGGCGGTCATAAAGGTACAATATGGCGGCAGCGTGTTACATCTACAACATCCAGCACATGTCACATGATGATCAGGTTCTTGGTACTTGTCCGGGCAGGTGGGCTTACAATTACAGTTTGTTCAAAATGTAAAAAGTACCAAGAACCTGATCTTCATGTGTCCTATACCGTATACAGGAGATATACTGTATACAGTCTACAGGAGGTATAGCAGTAATGCTCCTGGTGCTAGCAGAGGGCTGGGGTAACTTTTCTGTGTTTGCAGTTGTATTACAGCCATAGCACCGACACCTTGTTCACCCTGCTTAGCAGTGCTGACCGATTCTTGTGTGTTAGATCCCGGAGGATACGTCACACCACAATATCCTACAGCAGACATATACACATATCTCCACATCATCTGATCTGTACAGGGGGTCTTTAAGAAGAGACGGATATAATAGACCCACCACATTCTACATTCTATGTGGGGCCACAAGGGGGCACTATAAAGTGTGATGGTCAGAAAAGGCCATGCTGCTGTATGGGGGTGTTATATTATTTAGGGGTCACTAAAGAAGACAAAAAGGCACTAGGTGGGACTGTGCGGGGTCAAAGAGTGTAGGGCGGGTTAGAGGTGTGGCTTATGATAAGTAAAGGTGCCGCATCACACCATAGATTTTGGGAGATAGTTGGGAAGTATCTGTGTGATACTGTCTACTGAACCACTGTATCTAATCCTATCATGTGTGATACTGTCTACTGAACCACTGTATCTAATCCTATCATGTGTGATACTGTCTACTGAACCACTGTATCTAATCCTATCATGTGTGATACTGTCTACTGAACCACTGTATCTAATCCTATCATGTGTGATACTGTCTACTGAACCACTGTATCTAATCCTATCATGTGTGATACTGTCTACTGAACCACTGTATCTAATCCTATCATGTGTGATACTGTCTACTGAACCACTGTATCTAATCCTATCATGTGTGATACTGTCTACTGAACCACTGTATCTAATCCTATCATGTGTGATACTGTCTACTGAACCACTGTATCTAATCCTATCATGTGTGATACTGTCTACTGAACCACTGTATCTAATCCTATCATGTGTGATACTGTCTACTGAACCACTGTATCTAATCCTATCATGTGTGATACTGTCTACTGAACCACTGTATCTAATCCAATCATGTGTGATACTGTCTACTGAACCACTGTATCTAATCCTATCATGTGTGATACCGTCTACTGAACCACTGTATCTAATCCTATCATGTGTGATACCGTCTACTGAACCACTGTATCTAATCCTATCATGTGTGATACTGTCTACTGAACCACTGTATCTAATCCTATCATGTGTGATACTGTCTACTGAACCACTGTATCTAATCCTATCATGTGTGATACTGTCTACTGAACCACTGTATCTAATCCTATCATGTGTGATACTGTTTACTGAACAACTGTATCTAATCCAATCATGTGTGATACTGTCTACTGAACCACTGTATCTAATCCTATCATGTGTGATACTGTCTACTGAACCACTGTATCTAATCCTATCATGTGTGATACTGTCTACTGAACCACTGTATCTTATGTTATCATGTGTGATACTGTCTACTGAACCACTGTATCTAATCCTATCATGTGTGATACTGTCTACTGAACCACTGTATCTAATCCTATCATGTGTGATACTGTCTACTGAACCACTGTATCTAATCCTATCATGTGTGATACTGTCTACTGAACCACTGTATCTAATCCTATCATGTGTGATACTGTTTACTGAACCACTGTATCTAATCCAATCATGTGTGATACTGTCTACTGAACCACTGTATCTAATGTTATCATCATGTGTGATACTGTCTACTGAACCACTGTATCTAATCCTATCATGTGTGATACTGTCTACTGAACCACTGTATCTAATCCTATCATGTGTGATACTGTCTACTGAACCACTGTATCTAATCCTATCATGTGTGATACTGTCTACTGAACCACTGTATCTAATCCTATCATGTGTGATACTGTCTACTGAACCACTGTATCTAATCCTATCATGTGTGATACTGTCTACTGAACCACTGTATCTAATCCTATCATGTGTGATACTGTCTACTGAACCACTGTATCTAATCCTATCATGTGTGATACTGTCTACTGAACCACTGTATCTAATCCTATCATGTGTGATACCGTCTACTGAACCACTGTATCTAATCCTATCATGTGTGATACTGTTTACTGAACCACTGTATCTAATCCTATCATGTGTGATACTGTCTACTGAACCACTGTATCTAATCCTATCATCATGTGTGATACTGTTTACTGAACCACTGTATCTAATCCAATCATGTGTGATACTGTCTACTGAACCACTGTATCTAATCCTATCATGTGTGATACTGTCTACTGAACCACTGTATCTAATCCTATCATGTGTGATACTGTCTACTGAACCACTGTATCTAATCCAATCATGTGTGATACTGTCTACTGAACCACTGTATCTAATCCTATCATGTGTGATACTGTTTACTGAACCACTGTATCTAATCCAATCATGTGTGATACTGTCTACTGAACCACTGTATCTAATCCTATCATCGTGTGATACTGTCTACTGAACCACTGTATCTAATCCTATCATGTGTGATACTGTCTACTGAACCACTGTATCTAATCCTATCATGTGTGATACTGTCTACTGAACCACTGTATCTAATCCTATCATGTGTGATACTGTCTACTGAACCACTGTATCTAATCCTATCATGTGTGATACTGTCTACTGAACCACTGTATCTAATCCTATCATGTGTGATACTGTCTACTGAACCACTGTATCTAATCCTATCATGTGTGATACTGTCTACTGAACCACTGTATCTAATCCTATCATGTGTGATACTGTCTACTGAACCACTGTATCTAATCCTATCATGTGTGATACTGTCTACTGAACCACTGTATCTAATGCTATCATGTGTGATACTGTCTACTGAACCACTGTATCTAATGCTTATCATGTGTGATACTGTCTACTGAACCACTGTATCTAATGCTATCATGTGTGATACTGTCTACTGAACCACTGTATCTAATGCTATCATGTGTGATACTGTCTACTGAACCACTGTATCTAATGCTATCATGTGTGATACTGTCTACTGAACCACTGTATCTAATCCTATCATGTGTGATACTGTCTACTGAACCACTGTATCTAATCCTATCATGTGTGATACTGTCTACTGAACCACTGTATCTAATCCTATCATGTGTGATACTGTCTACTGAACCACTGTATCTAATCCTATCATGTGTGATACTGTCTACTGAACCACTGTATCTAATCCTATCATGTGTGATACTGTCTACTGAACCACTGTATCTAATCCTATCATGTGTGATACTGTCTACTGAACCACTGTATCTAATCCTATCATGTGTGATACTGTCTACTGAACCACTGTATCTAATCCTATCATGTGTGATACTGTCTACTGAACCACTGTATCTAATGCTATCATCGTGTGATACTGTCTACTGAACCACTGTATCTAATCCTATCATGTGTGATACTGTCTACTGAACCACTGTATCTAATCCTATCATGTGTGATACTGTCTACTGAACCACTGTATCTAATCCTATCATGTGTGATACTGTCTACTGAACCACTGTATCTAATCCTATCATGTGTGATACTGTCTACTGAACCACTGTATCTAATCCTATCATGTGTGATACTGTCTACTGAACCACTGTATCTAATGCTATCATGTGTGATACTGTCTACTGAACCACTGTATCTAATGCTATCATGTGTGATACTGTCTACTGAACCACTGTATCTAATCCTATCATGTGTGATACTGTCTACTGAACCACTGTATCTAATCCTATCATGTGTGATACTGTCTACTGAACCACTGTATCTAATCCTATCATGTGTGATACTGTCTACTGAACCACTGTATCTAATCCTATCATGTGTGATACTGTCTACTGAACCACTGTATCTAATCCTATCATGTGTGATACTGTCTACTTAACCACTGTATCTAATCCTATCATGTGTGATACTGTCTACTGAACCACTGTATCTAATCCTATCATGTGTGATACTGTCTACTGAACCACTGTATCTAATCCTATCATGTGTGATACTGTCTACTGAACCACTGTATCTAATGCTATCATGTGTGATACTGTCTACTGAACCACTGTATCTAATGCTATCATGTGTGATACTGTCTACTGAACCACTGTATCTAATCCTATCATGTGTGATACTGTCTACTGAACCACTGTATCTAATCCTATCATGTGTGATACTGTCTACTGAACCACTGTATCTAATCCTATCATGTGTGATACTGTCTACTGAACCACTGTATCTAATCCTATCATGTGTGATACTGTCTACTGAACCACAGTATCTAATGCTATCATGTGTGATACTGTCTACTGAACCACAGTATCTAATGCTATCATGTGTGATACTGTCTACTGAACCACTGTATCTAATGCTATCATGTGTGATACTGTCTACTGAACCACTGTATCTAATCCTATCATGTGTGATACTGTCTACTGAACCACTGTATCTAATCCTATCATGTGTGATACTGTCTACTGAACCACTGTACCTAATCCTATCAAGTGTATACTGGCTACTGAACCACAGTATCTAATGTTTCATGTGTGGTCTGTCTCTGACCACAGTATCTACATGTATCAGGTGGTACGTACTGGGTTGTATCTAATCCTGATCATGTGTGTACGGTCTACTGAACCACTGTATCTAATCCTATCATGTGCCTGATACTGTCTGCGGAGCCCTGTAGTAACCTATCATGTGATGATACTGTCTACTGAACGCACCTGTCTAATCCTGAGCATGTGGGACCTGTGTACTGCACCACAGTATCTAATGTAGCATGGGTGTGCGGTGACTGAACCACAGTATCTAGGGCTTTGTTTGATACTGTCTACTGACCCTGTTCTTGTTATTGTGTGATACTGTCGGCTGCCACTGTATCTATCCTATCATGTGTTATACTGTCTATTGAACCACCGGACATACCTCCCAAGTTATCCAGGGCTCAGCTGGAGGGGGACATTATACTGTGGGGGCTGTCCTGGCTTCAGGTGGCATCTACATGATCGGGACACAGATGGGTTGAGTATAATGTGGGGGCAGGCAGTGTCCTCCCCGGCACACCATACTGTGGGGGCTCCTGTCGGGGGCCCCTGATGTTGTGGGGGCGTAGCTGGAGGGGATGACATCATACATCGCACCTGCTGACCCTTGAAGCCTCCGGGACCAGAGACAGCAGGGGACAGTAGGGGAGGGGGAGAGGTAAGTGGGGATTGAGGGTTTTGTTTGTTTGATACTGTGGGGGCAGCTGGAGGGGGACATAATACTGTGGGGGCAGCTGGAGGGGGACATTATACTGTGGGGGCAGCTGGAGGGGGACATTATACTGTGGGGGCAGCTGGAGGGGGACATTATAATGTGGGGGCACCTGGAGGGGGACATTATACTGTGGGGGCAGCTGGAGGGGGACATTATACTGTGGGGGCAGCTGGTGGGGGACATTATACTGTGGGGGCAAGCTGGAGGGGGACACTATAATGTGGGGGCAGCTGGAGGGGGACATTATAATGTGGGGGCAGCTGGAGGGGGACATTATACTGTGGGGGCAGCTGGAGGGGGACACTATAATGTGGGGGCAGCTGGAGGGGGACATTATACTATGGGGGAGCTGGAGGGGGACATTATACTGTGGGGGCAGCTGGTGGGGGACATTATACTGTGGGGGCAGCTGGTGGGGGACATTATACTGTGGGGGCAGCTGGAGGGGGACATTATACTGTGGAGGCAGCTGGAGGGGGACATTATACTGTGGGGGCAGCTGGAGGGGGACATTATACTGTGGGGGCAGCTGGTGGGGGACATTATACTGTGGGGGCAGCTGGTGGGGGACATTATACTGTGGGGGCAGCTGGTGGGGGACATTATACTGTGGGGGCAGCTGGTGGGGGACATTATACTGTGGGGGGCAGCTGGTGGGGGACATTATACTGTGGGGGCAGCTGGTGGGGGACATTATACTGTGGGGGCAGCTGGTGGGGGACATTATACTGTGGGGGCAGCTGGTGGGGGACATTATACTGTGGGGGCAGCTGGTGGGGGACATTATACTGTGGGGGCAGCTGGTGGGGGACATTATACTGTGGGGGCAGCTGGTGGGGGACATTATACTGTGGGGGCAGCTGGTGGGGGACATTATACTGTGGGGGCAGCTGGTGGGGGACATTATACTGTGGGGGCAGCTGGTGGGGGACATTATACTGTGGGGGCAGCTGGAGGGGGACATTATACTGTGGGGGCAGCTGGTGGGGGACATTATACTGTGGGGGCAGCTGGCGGGGGACATTATACTGTGGGGGCAGCTGGAGGGGGACATTATACTGTGGGGGCAGCTGGTGGGGGACATTATACTGTGGGGGCAGCTGGTGGGGGACATTATACTGTGGGGGCAGCTGGAGGGGGACATTATACTGTGGGGGCAGCTGGTGGGGGAGATTATACTGTGGGGGCAGCTGGTGGGGGACATTATACTGTGGGGGCAGCTGGTGGGGGACATTATACTGTGGGGGCAGCTGGAGGGGGACATTATACTGTGGGGGCAGCTGGTGGGGGACATTATACTGTGGGGGAAGCTGGTGGGGGACATTATACTGTGGGGGCAGCTGGAGGGGGACATTATACTGTGGGGGCAGCTGGTGGGGGACATTATACTGTGGGGGCAGCTGGTGGGGGACATTATACTGTGGGGGCAGCTGGTGGGGGACATTATACTGTGGGGGCAGCTGATGGGGGACATTATACTGTGGGGGCAGCTGGTGGGGGACATTATACTGTGGGGGCATGGCGTGTCAGGGCCATAGGGGTGTTATACTGTGTGTGGGCACAAAGAAAACTGGATGGGAATGGGTAGACTCAATTTGGAAGGGGGGCACACATAGCACGCCGCACATTCTGTGCCCCTTTTGGTAGTTTGAAAGTTGGGAGGCATACCACTGTATCTAATCCTATCATGTGTGATACAGTCTGCTGAGCTGTGTATCTAAACCGGTTCTGTGATACTGCCTTCTAAACTGTGTATCTAATCTTATCATGAGAAATACTGTCTGGTGCGCTGGGATTATGTGAGACTGTATCTAATCCCTGCCATGTCATCTCGATTTACTCAGGGTATCTAATTCCAGTACTTTACACCGTGTGCTGAACGTCTCTGTCTTGGACTACCTGTAAACGTATCTAATCCTACACGGTGCGGTACACAGGTCAGTAGGTCAGCGGACTCGGGCGCCTGTCGTGCGTTACCATAGCAACCACTGATGTGGCCATGTCTGGAGCGCGCCCGGTCACATGGTGTGGAGGGGGAGCCGTCACGTGGTACAGAGGCCTCCGCACATGTGACTGGAATCCCCTTTAGTTCCGCCCGCAGGCGACCCTGAGCAGGGGCACGTGACCGGGGGCTGCACCCCTTCCCGGCGGCTGGGGCTGCGGGTACTGGAGAAGTCCGGGACACCGGAGGGCTGCTCGGGCGGCTGAGGCCTCAGGTAACGGCACTCACATAACGGTTCTAGGCGGAGGGAGGGGAAGGGTCCGCCTCATGTGCAGAGTGTGAACAGGGCTCACTGGATAACTGTATCCCCGTTATGTGTGATACTGTCAGCTGAAGTGTGTATCTAATCCTCTCATGTGTGATACTGTCTTCTGAGTCACTGTAGCTAAACTTATGTGTGATACTGACTGCTGAGTTACTGTATCTAAGCTATCATGTGTGATACTGCCTGTGGAGCTGTGTATCTAATCTTATCGTGTGGTATTGTTTGTTGAGCCCCTGTATCTAAGCCTATCGTGTGATATACATCCCCCATATATTATTTGCTGTAGCCCATACATAGTGCAGCAGCCCATACTTTGGGGCGTGTATACTTTTCGTACTTTGCGGTTCCTATTTGCATTATTGGAGGGGGCAATTACTTTTGCACTGCTCTGGGCTGAGTCGCCCCCTGCTGGCAGTTACTGGAATTGCTTCTTCTTCTTTGGCAGCTGTGGGGCAATCAATATGGGCGGCATTAAATATTTTCTTAAGGTTAGCCACTAACCCATAACTCTAACCAGTTGTGTAGAGGATTTGAAGTTCCTGCCCTGCCATATCCTCTGTATTGTCTGTCACCGCAGGTTGTGTCTCTTACCCTCACATCCTGCATGTACGTCATCCCCCATACCCATGCATGAGACTGTGATTGCGCTGGGCAGTACTGTCAGTGACCGACTGCTCCACCCTAGGTGTGAGAAGGAGCGCTATCGGAAGTCTTTCCTCCCCACCGCGGTTAGGCTGTACAACCAACACCGACCTAAGCGGAGATCATTACACACAGAGCACTGAAATATCTCTCTGCTTGTTATATCCCCCCCCCTCTGCTACGTCCTATCTGTCTGTCTACTATCAATGTAATGCCTCTCACCTTGGAACATTCCTGTACATGTTGTATTTGTATCTGCTTATCTTATCTTTGCTGCTGTAACACACTGAATTTCCCCATTGTGGGACTATTAAAGGACTATTATTATTATTATTATTATATCTCTACCACATCCCTTATATCTGCGCTATGTAACTGTGATCTACAGCTCTACGGATCATACATCACCTCATATCTACCTCATCCCATATGTGTCCTGGACATCACACTAGGGTCAGTCCTGCAGTCTCGTACCATCACATTACATCCTGTATTATACTCCAGAGCTGCACTCACTATTCTGCTGGTACAGTCACTGTGTACATACATTACATTACTTATCCTGTACTGATCCTGAGTTACATCCTGTATTATACTCCAGAGCTGCGCTCACTATTCTGCTGGTGCAGTCACTGTGTACATACATTACATTACTTATCCTGTACTGATCCTGAGTTACATCCTATATTATACTCCAGAGCTGCACTCACTATTCTGCTGGTGCAGTCACTGTGTACATACATTACATTCTTATCCTGTACTGATCCAGAGTTACATCCTGTATTATACTCCAGAGCTGCGCTCACTATTCTGCTGGTACAGTCACTGTGTACATACATTACTTATCCTGTACTGATCCTGAGTTACATCCTGTATTATACTCCAGAGCTGCACTCACTATTCTGCTGGTGCAGTCACTGTGTACATACATTACATTCTTATCCTGTACTGATCCTGAGTTACATCCTGTATTATACTCCAGAGCTGCGCTCACTATTCTGCTGGTGCAGTCACTGTGTACATACATTACATTACTTATCCTGTACTGATCCTGAGTTATATCCTGTATTATACTCCAGAGCTGCACTCACTATTCTGCTGGTGCAGTCACTGTGTACATACATTACATTACTTATCCTGTACTGATCCTGAGTTACATCCTGTATTATACTCCAGAGCTGCACTCACTATTCTGCTGGTACAGTCACTGTGTATATACATTACATTACTTATCCTGTACTGATCCTGAGTTACATCCTGTATTATACTCCAGAGCTGCACTCACTATTCTGCTGGTACAGTCACTGTGTACATACATTACATTACTTATCCTGTACTGATCCTGAGTTACATCCTGTATTATACTCCAGAGCTGCACTCACTATTCTGCTGGTGCAGAATAGTGTTGTACATGTACTATGCGGTATCAGGTTCTTATATATTTCAGACACTTCTTCTTTAAGACTATTACTGGATTATTCTCTATAAATAGATATCTGATACCTTATCTATATTTCGGCTATATATAGCGGAGCGGTCAGTGTTTGAGGTTTCGTAACTCTCTCTTATTGATTTATGACAAATCCGTCTTGAATGTACGTTGCGGTCTCTCTGACGTTGTATGTCCCTCACGCGCTCCTCTACATGATTCAGCCATGAGCTCACACATTTCACAACTGATAGATGGGTGTGATGGGGTCAGGATGATGTCACTTAAAGGGAAATGCACATAATAGACGTGTCTAACCAGGTGATAGGTGAGCTACTGGGGAATCACCGGTGTGACAGGTTTTCACCCAGCTTTTCTAGGACCCTGAATGACAAACCTGTCAGTGATGTGGGAGCCACTGCAGGTAGTCTGGAAAAACTGTGTGACCGTCCTGATTATGATGGCCAGATTCAGTATCCATTTCTAGGAGAGCTGGGTTATTATAACACACGCTGTTATAGCTCACACATGGATTGGCACCCAACTTTCCAGCCCTCTGAAAGGCACATCCAGCTATGTAGGCAATGAGATGCGAACTGTAAGCAGAGCAGGTGGAGTAGCATCGGTGCAAGCCCAGTCACTGACAGATGGCCGCACACCTGCAGGATACAGGACTGATCTCGTGACCTGGCGCTTATAACGGAAAAATACAAGTGACGGAAAGTTACAGATTATTACTGAGGAGCTAAATATATCTAATGGAACAATAAGTAATGGTTAACCAGGAAGACTGGACCTGGAGGAGAGGACGAGTGTGAACAGGGGTCAAACAAGTCCAGTCTAATGGATAGAGGAAGTGTCCTAATGTGATATAAGTAATCCAGTTGCAGAATAGTGAGTGCAGCTCTGGAGTATAATACAGGATGTAACTCAGGATCAGTACAGGATAAGTAATGTAATGTATGTACACAGTGACTGTACCAGCAGAATAGTGAGTGCAGCTCTGGTGTATAATACAGGATGTAACTCAGGATCAGTACAGGATAAGTAATGTAATGTATGTACACAGTGACTGCACCAGCAGAATAGTGAGCGCAGCTCTGGAGTATAATACAGGATGTAACTCAGGATCAGTACAGGATAAGTAATGTAATGTATGTACACAGTGACTGCACCAGCAGAATAGTGAGCGCAGCTCTGGAGTATAATACAGGATGTAACTCAGGATCAGTACAGGATAAGTAATGTAATGTATGTACACAGTGACTGCACCAGCAGAATAGTGAGTGCAGCTCTGGAGTATAATACAGGATGTAACTCAGGATAGAAAAAAGAAAAAAGGGAAAAAAAAAAAACAAGACAGCAAAGAAAAAAAAATATTATATATTTACAAAATGCCCCCCCCCCCGGAAAAGGGGGCCCACCTCTGGAGTATAATACAGAATGTAACTCAGGATCAGTACAGGATCAGTAATGTAATGTATGTACACAGTGACTGTACCAGCGGAATAGTGAGCGCAGCTCTGGAGTATAATACAGGATGTAACTCAGGATCAGTACAGGATCAGTAATGTAATGTATGTACACAGTGACTGTACCAGCAGAATAGTGAGCGCAGCTCTGGAGTATAATACAGGATGTAACTCAGGATCAGTACAGGATAAGTAATGTAATGTATGTACACAGTGACTGTACCAGCAGAATAGTGAGCGCAGCTCTGGAGTATAATACAGGATGTAACTCAGGATCAGTACAGGATAAGTAATGTAATGTATGTACACAGTGACTGTACCAGCAGAATAGTGAGTGCAGCTCTGGAGTATAATACAGGATGTAACTCAGGATCAGTACAGGATAAGTAATGTAATGTATGTACACAGTGACTGTACCAGCGGAGGGGGAAAGGGGGGGACCCGCAGATAGTGGGCGCCGCTCTGGAGTATAATACAGGATGTAACTCAGGATCAGTACAGGATAAGTAATGTAATGTATGTACACAGTGACTGTACCAGCAGAATAGTGAGCGCAGCTCTGGAGTATAATACAGGATGTAACTCAGGGTCAGTACAGGATAAGTAATGTAATGTATGTACACAGTGACTGCACCAGCAGAATAGTGAGCGCAGCTCTGGGGTATAATACAAGATGTTTTCAGTATTGTAGATGCCTTGTATGTATAACCTGTAGTAGATTAATACATTGATGCAGCCTCTTTTCCTTATCCTTGAAGTAATTGTATAAATAATAGCGCCCCTATATCTATCTGTATACCACCTGTAGCCTGATGCAGCCATTGCAGAGCTCTGTTCACACTTATCTCACACTGTCCGCTCCTGTCTTCTCTCTTCACACTTTCTGTCTGTGAATTTGGGCTTGTGTTCTCCGCACAGATGTAACGTGGGTGGGAGTTCTCACTTCTGCTCAGATTATCTGTTTTCTTTCCTCCTCCCTCTGCAGCCTTTATATAACTTGTTGGAATTTATTACTTATCTGCTTCCAGTTAAAGGGGTCTCCCTCCAGCTGCCCGCCCGGGCCCTCCAGCAGACAGCTGATATGATAGGGGTGTAATGTAGGTGCAGTAGTAAATGAATTGGCTGCCCCTGTAATACAAGGGTGGCACATGTCTGCCAGAATGACAGTGCCACATTGACTCCTAGAAGGGGTCATTATAAAGTCCGTATGCCCTATTAGAGTATATGCTCAGGGGTCGTCTTTGTGAGACTTGATTGTTGACTTGAAGCAACTTTTTCAAAAACTTTTGTACTGGCAAAAAGTCCGGGTCTCCATTTCTGTGCATGGAACGTGTATAGAGCGGTCGGCCAGCGGCCGCAGCATGGAGACCGGAAACGCGTTGGAATTGGAATCGTCATTCAATAGGGCCATGGGATTTGTTTTTGTTCACCTGCTCTCATGTGGTCTCAGTTTTGACCCAGGAGGGCTCTTACCCGCATCACTTTTTTCACGCTTTGAATGTTACTCCACACCCCGCTATGTGCTCTGGTTATGTAAACTTGTCTAAGTTATGTAGAAAATCTACAGCCGCCCTTAGAGTATGCATTTCTGTGCTGGCCGATTCCGGCAGGGTGTGCTTTACAATAACCCCTCACAGTTGTAGCAAAATGTGGCAGCAGCTTAGGGAAGTGATCTTGGCCTTGGGCAGTCTGAACTGTGTTATATGTGAACATTGTTAAAACTTTAGAGTCGTTTGACCAGGGCGTTTCAAGTCGCACGCCTGTAAAATGGAATAATACGCGATTTTTGTTGCTTGTTCTTGACCCTGTGTTGTGGTTCATTGGGTTTGCACACCTTGTGCTACTCCATCTATTTATGTGGCTGTGAACCTGCACGTTACGTGTCATGCTCCTATAGACTGTGATGATGTACGTTGCAGTCGCTCGGCCTCTACCTCTTTAACACGGCATTGACTTATCTGCTTTATAGCTAGCGCATTTTTAGTCTCATTGTCCTACATAGGACTACATGACTATTTGCAGCTATCCGACCTCTACTTTGCGTTTGCTGTATGACTTCCTCCTGACTCCATATTTCAGTCTTCTATCTCGTGCAACCCCTGTTACAGATGTGATCTGCGCGTTTCAAGTCACACTCCTACAGACTGTGATGATAAATGTTGCAGTTACTCAGTCTTGCACCTTTGACTTATGTGGCACAATAACTTGACACAGCTTTGACTTGCCTTGATTCCCCCACCTTATCAGTCTTAGGCTAGCGCGTTTTAGTCCCATCCTCCTAGTCAGGATGATATTAGTATTTGCTGTCATCCGGCCACTTCTTTACTTTTGCTGTATAATTTCCACTTGACTCCATGCTTTGATCTCTCACCTTGTGCAATCTTCATTATAGCTGTTACTTGACGCGTTTTGAGTCACTCTGCTGTAGACGACGCTGATAAATGTTGTAGTCGATCAGTATGTCCCTCTCACTTGTTTTGAGGGACATCTACTTGACACTGCATTGACTTTCCATTGATCTTTGTCTTATGGGACTAGGATTAGCGCGTTTTCAGTCACTTTCTTGTAGGCAGGATTATATTAGTATTCATAGTCATCTGACTTCTACTGTTCTTTACTTTTGCAGTAGGACTTCCACTTGACTCCTTACATCTTGTGTAACTCCTTTTATAGATGTGACTCTGTATTTTGAGTCACACTCCTATAGACGGTGGTGGTAAATGTTGCAGTCGCTCCACCCTGTACCTCTCACTTGTTTTGTGGGGCTACTACTTGACACGACTTACCATTGCTTCCACTGACTTATTGGCCCCAGGTTAGCGCGTTTTTAGTCTCATTCTCCTAGACGAGACTATATTAGTATTTGCCGTCATCCAGTCTTTACTTTTCTTTTACCTTGACTTCTATCTGATCCCATGTTTTGGCCATATGCAGCTTTTTTTTATAGATGTGAACTGACGCGTTTTTGGATGCCCATTGCAACCACAAAAGACCCCATGGATCTCGTCTGGAGCAGACTGCCCAGTGTTTTATCCACTTTCCGTATTGTGCCCCATAATGGTCGTACTCATCAGGGTTATCGTCTTTGGAGGCTTGCATAGGGATCCTCTCAGGGGTGGTCACCTGACTCCTGGTCATAGTCTGACTATGGTGTCGTAGTAGCGGGTGGTGATGTGTCTGTGTTGTGTCTTGGTTCTGCTTGTCTGGGGATTGTTCCTCCTAAGACGGTGTCGCTCATTGATTTCTGTATAGATCTGTGGTCGCTGGCGGCTCCTCGGGGATGTCTGCCAACGTTTCCTGTGTATCCGATGAACTTGTAGACATGGCCGCACTTGATGTTGATAAGGATGTGCCATCGATCCGCCGTGCCCTGGGAGGAAGTGCTGCCTCTCATGTAGCGTCTGCCCTTTACCCAGCACGCTCTGCTTCCTGGCCAGTGTCGGATTTGCACAATATTTTGACTCTGCTCATCCATAGTCACTGGTTCTCTCCGGTCTTATAAGACATGACTGATGATATCACATGACTATTGAAAAAGGGGATGAAACGGTCTGTTTTGCATTCGTGGGGCCCCCGTTTTTCGCGGATTCCGTATAGACTTGAGACTGGCGGATTCAACGATGATCTTCATATCTTCTGCATCGGCGGATGGTGCACCTCATGTCTGATAAGGGGCACTCCTCTTCCTAAATCAGGTGCACCCTCTGCCCACCTGTGCTCCTCCTCTATCTACTCCAACTCTTACATTTTGGGCATCATCTGTGCCAGAAATAGGATTTGTTCTATTTTTTGGCGGGCCGTTCTCTTAGTATGTTAAAGGGGTTGTCTGGGATAAATTGATGATTATAAATTAAGCTAAACCTACCCCCCCCCCCAACCTTCTAAATTACTCATTGTTCCAAAAATCTATATTTACCTAGATCACCGGGGCAATCATGTGACCACCCCAGGCACATTTTCAAGTGATGTTTCGGGGCACTTGTAGTTCCCCTTCCAGAAACAGAATGTGACCTAACTCAACCCCACCCCATCATACTTACCTATCTTCCGCTCCGGAGCTTTTGGGCACGGAACATCACTTCTGGGCTACTCCGTATGCTGGCTGTATTGCACAGGCGTGATGAAGTGATGTCTCTTGCCCACAAGATCCAGACTGGAAGACAGGTAAGTATGATGGGGCGGGGATAGAATTGAGTTAGTTAGGAAGGTCTAGTAGTGGGTGGGCTAGCTAGGGAAAGAGGGAGGGGGAAGGAGTCAGCTCTGAGTGAAGCCCAAGGCATCATGGTAGTTGTAGGAAAACAGAGCAGGAAAATACCCATATAACCATATGCAGAAGATGCCAGGAGTTCACGGAGAAACCCAGAAATCGCTCAAAAAACTGTTAAAGGTATTTGGTTTCACTTATTAATTTATTAATAGCACTAACTGACCTTTTTTGACGAATGATTTTTCTGCCCAGAAAACCCAATAAGCTCTCACTGTTGCGTCATATGACGGCAATTTTTTCATAGTTGTGTGAATAAGACCTTACATTTCATATTGCTATGCAGTCCTGGCACATGGACGCCATATCCTTAGGATACACTAGGGCAGGGGTAGGCAACCTTTGGCACTCCAGCTGTTGTAAAACTACAACTCCCAGCATGCATACTTGCTCTGCTGTTCTTGGAACTCCCATGGAAGTGAATGGAGCATGTTGGGAGTTGTAGTTTCGCAGCAGCTGGAGTGCCAAAGGTTGCTGATCCCTGCACTAGGGCATCACCCCCTTGACCGCTGAATTGTGATGTCTCGTGTGCTGGCTGGGTTCACTTGAAAATGGCTCAAACAGGACTGTGTTCACACCATGCATTTGCAACAGAGTTGTTAATCAAGCACACGTTAAGAATGTTAACTACGGCTGCGGAACGCCGAGCGTTATCCCTATAGATTTAATATGGGAAGAAAAAGCACAGAAAAAAAAGTCAATGAAAAACACTCTAGGAGGGGAAAAAAAAATGTATTTTGCATTAAAAAAGCTTGCACTTTTAAGGCTCAGTTCTCACGGTGAGTTTTTGCTAAAAAACTGCAGACGTTTTTATACAATCTCATGCTTTCCGGCAAAAACACACCATGTGAACGCAGCCCTAAAACATGTTGGTGGCACACATGGATGGAAATGTTGCACAATTTTGTCGCTTGGCCCTTCATTGCACCAAAGATGTGCCCCATTATTAGTTAGCCGCTACTTCTGCGCCTCGCTCGCCACTTTTCGTGAAAGTGGGTGGAGTCAGGCGTCGGCTCCAAAAATTTATTACAACACACGCCAGAAAACTGGTGTGAATTCTACATGAAATCTACGCCACTTCCGACGCACGGGGGCACGCCGGATTTATTAAAGGGCCGGAGCCTCTTTATAATTCAAGCATGCCTCACAGCAGCTGGGGACTTTATTAAGACTGGAGTTGGAAACAAGTAAAAAAAAATAAAAAATCTGCTGCCCCATTGTGTGAACACTGCCTTAGCTGCAGTTCCAGACCCAGCCATTGGAGGAAAGGGGCGCTCTTTATGCAACACTGCTTTTGTAATATAAAGTTGATCTCAGTGGGGGTTCAGGATAGGACAGAGATTTGTGCTGTTAATGCCGGAGAGAATTGCCCAGACTGATACATTGTAACAAGTTGCAGCTGTGTGAACAGGACTAGTCTATGAAAAGTGCAGAGGGGTGGGATTTCAGAGAGGGATCTTGAGGCATGGGGTATTAGAAAGGTGCGGAGTATCTCCTTATACATAGATGTGAAGCTGGACAACCCCTTTAATACTAAAGCAGTGGCTGGGGCGATGTGCAGCTCTGCAGGCCTAGTGCAACTCCAAACTTCAGCTCACTTTTCCGGCCTTCGGCAGTCGTTGCGCCATCTACATTCTATTTGTTCTCCCTGAGCTTGCTGGGACATGCAGATGTTACTCCACACAGCGTAGCCAAGATAAGACGCTATACCCAGGCTGGCACAGGTAGGCAGCGGAGCCCTGGCGACCAATCGCACAGCGTCGCCCGCTGAGGCAGGACGGATCACCTTTGGTATTTCTATTTGTTATGGTAACATTTGCCACCTTGTAAGAAATCTTTATTCCGTCCTACCTGCCAGTAAATATTTGCCTTGGGAATAATACCTGATATGGGGCACCGGGCGTGTGCCTGGTGAGCAAACTCGGTAAAGGTCTGCGACGTCACCACCGGAGGCCACGAACAAATACCTGCAGGATACACTACTGCTCACAATGGCTGCTGTTTGCCAAGTTTGGCTTGCTGTCAGCGTATGAAGATTGGACAGGTTCACTGTCCTGTCTGAGGTTTTGTTACAATTGCATCTGAGCTAGGGCTCTGTTCACATCTGCACTGGTGATTCCGTTGTTCTGATCCATCCTAGGAGACACATCCTGCATTTACTATTGACTATGGAGTCTATTGGGTTTCCATCATGGGGCTGGGCATTCTGAAGGGGCGGTTTTGCAACAGTGTCTCCATGACTTGTGTGAACACAACCTAAACAGTCCATCTGCACTGATACATTGTAAAAGAACAACAGCAACACACATCGCTCTCCTGTCCTATGTGGAACTCTTGTGGTCCAACTCTTGGCAGCGTATCAATGGAAGGGGCTGTAACAGTGCTGTATATGGGGGTTATGGAAGAAGGCTGCAGTACCATTTAAGGCCACTGCACAGCAGGTGGCACTGTGGTATTTGTGGCCCCTTCAATCTGCTGGTCGATAGATGGTGCTGAAAGTCAGATCCCTCGATGGGTCAACATTATAAAGGGGTAGTGCTGGATTAGAAAAACATGTCTACCTTCTTTCAGAAACAGCGCCACCCCTGTTCACGGTTGTGCATAGTATTACAGCTTCATTCACTTCATTAGAACTGAGCTGCAATACCAGATACAACCCAAGGACAGAGGTGGCGATGGTTTATGAAGCGATGTGCATTGTCTATTGAAGTATGAAATCCATCCCCCGTGCTTTACACTGCAGCACTGCTTTTCATAATTGCATGAAGAATGATAGAAGATGACTGTGGCCTATAGAGTGTGCAGGAGGAGGGGCCACGAGCTGGGCGCAGTCTTGGTTTACAGATAATGCCTCTTGGGATGCTGGGAGTTGTTGTACCTTGCGCTCAGCCCGCCGCTGCCAGCTCCGTCTTCCACTTTGGCATCTCCTGTGATGACTCAAGGTTGCCTCTTGTTTCTGGTTTAATGGGAAACGTGACACTGGCTTTGGCAACAGAGACTCTGTGTACATGTATATATTTATATACCACGTGTGCTCTAGTGCCCCGCAGTTATCAGGCCAGGGAACACGGCCACGCTCACTACTGCCTCATAGGGCTGCACTTCTTCATCTCACCTGATCCCCCAACTGCTCTGTAGCTTCTTCTGACCTTGCTGCACTGGAACATGTAGTGCACCTCTATACAGGCTGTGTTCATCCTGATCTCCCTGGTTCATGAACATGCCAGCACTATATAGAGGTATAGTCACATCACACACAGCAGATTCCTGCCATTGACATCAGTTCTGTTCATCTGATGAGATTTCTAGAGGTTCGTTCACATTACGCTTAGCATTGGGGTGGGGGGACCGTCGGAGAACCTCAACAATAGACCGCTAAAATTTCCGACACCATTGACTACAATGGGATCCATCGGGTGCCCGTTCTTTTTAACTGAAACTGCCAGACACAAAAGTCATGCTTGGTCTTTGATTTTAGATGGAGACTCCGACGCAAATGTGTACCCAGCCTGTGGGGGGCGCTAATAGATAATTCTGGAACAAATCTGTCATAGGCATAGCCATTAGTAAAGGGTTAACTACACAGGACAGTAACGGAGCATGCCCAGAAGTCACTTGTATTGATTCTTTGTATTTTTTTTTCTGGTCTCTGAAAAGCTGGGTGACCACTCCTACAGTCTCTGTGATGGTTGCTTTAGTGAGTAGGATATTAAAGGGGCACGCCAACTCTTCTGACGACGACTCCTTGGGATAGGTGATCAATATTCGATTGGTGGGATTTGAATCCAGTTTAGTCCTTTTTAAAGGGGACCTTTCACACCCCTTTGGTCGCTGCTCCGCTGATTCTGAGGCAGTTAAAATGTTTTCTCTAGCCCACGCCGTTCCAGAACAATCAGTGCTGTTAGTTTTAGCACCCGATATGCTAATTAAGATCACTGTTTCCCTGTGGGCGGTCCTAAGCCTAGGCCGTCAGTACCAAAGTCCCAGAATACCCCTTTAAGGGAGCACTCCAAGCAGAATTGACATGTTACATATAAAGTGCAGAATCTGTGTCATACCCCGCCGCCTCTAGATATGACACTTTTTGTATTAGTGCTGTCTAGAGTGTTCCCTTCAGAGGGGCGACCCGCGGACGGCACACACCACATAATGTCTCCATTTCCGTGACAAGTGCTACATAACAGGAGGCTCCCGCGGGGGGTGAGCCGTCACCTATAGAGCAGCGGTGTTGCTGTGCCAGTCGTACTCCGTCTCTATGTACCATTCCCAGAGCTTGGCAACCTGAGCACCTACACCCTGCGTCACCACTGCCTGCCAGATGTCCCTGGAGTCCTGCCCAATCTTCTTCTCATTTCCTCTTCGTGCTCCGGAGTCCTGGTGTTCTCTCTGCTGGCACATCAGGTTATAATATTCAGAGTAGAGAAGCCTGAGGGCAGGAGATGGAAGTGTGGGGGACACTGTGCTGATGGCAGCCGGGCCCTCTACTGCGCACACGAGGTGAGCTCTGCAATATCTACTACTAAGAGGGTCTAACAAGATGGAGGTGTAATGGCTGCAAGGACCGAGACATAACCAATCCCTTCTCCTGCACTGATACATTGTAGCAAACTGTCAGGACATCCTGTAGTGTATGTACACAGTGACTGTACCAGCAGAATAGTGAGTGCAGCTCTGGAGTATAATACAGGATGTAACTCAGGATCAGTACAGGATAAGTAATGTAATGTATGTACACAGTGACTGCACCAGCAGAATAGTGAGTGCAGCTCTGGAGTATAATACAGGATGTAACTCAGGATCAGTACAGGATAAGTAATGTAATGTATGTACACAGTGACTGCACCAGCAGAATAGTGAGTGCAGCTCTGGAGTATAATACAGGATGTAACTCAGGATCAGTACAGGATAAGTAATGTAATGTATGTACACAGTGACTGCACCAGCAGAATAGTGAGCGCAGCTCTGGAGTATAATACAGGATGTAACTCAGGATCAGTACAGGATAAGTAATGTAATGTATGTACACAGTGACTGCACCAGCAGAATAGTGAGTGCAGCTCTGGAGTGTAATACAGGATGTAACTCAGGATCAGTACAGGATAAGTAATGTAATGTATGTACAGTCATGGCCAAAAGTTTTGAGTGATACAAATATTAATTTTTACAAAGTCTACTGCTTCAGTTTTTCTAATGGCAATTTGCATATACTCCAGAATGTTATAAAGAGTGATCAGCTTAACAGCAATTACTTGCAAAGTCAATATTTGCCTAGAAAATGAACTTTATCCCCCAAAACACATTTCAACATCATTGCAGCCCTGCCTTAAAAGAACCACCTAACATCGTTTCAGTGATTGCTCCATTAACACAGGTGTGGGTGTTGATGAGGACAGGGCTGGAGATCAATCTGTCATGATTAAGTAAGAATGACACCACTGGACACTTTAAAAGGAGGCTGGTGCTTGCCATCATTGTTTCTCTTCTGTTAACCATGGTTATCTCTAAAGAAACACGTGCAGTCATCATTGCACTGCACAAAAATGGCCTAACTGGGAAGAGTATTGCAGCTAGAAAGATTGCACCTCAGTCAACAATCTATCGCATCATCAAGAACTTCAAGGAGAGAGGTTCCATTGGTGCCAAAAAGGCTCCAGGGCGCCCAAGAAAGACCAGCAAGCGGCAGGACCGTCTCTTAAAAGTGTTTCAGCTGCGGGATCGGGCTACCAGCAGTGCAGAGCTTGCTGAGGAATGGCAGCAGGCAGGTGTGAGTACATCTGCACGCACTGTGAGGCGGAGACTCTTGGAGCAAGGCCTGGTCTCAAGGAGGGCAGCAAAGAAGCCACTTCTCTCCAGAAGAAACATCAGGGACAGACTGATATTCTGCAAAAGGTACAGGGAGTGGACTGCTGAGGACTGGGGGAAAGTCATTTTCTCTGATGAATCCCCTTTTCGATTGTTTGGAACATCTGGAAAACAGCTTATTCGGAGAAGAAGAGGTGAGCGCTACCACCAGTCTTGTCTCATGCCAACTGTAAAGCATCCTGAAACCATTCATGTGTGGGGTTGCTTCTCAGCCAAGGGAATCGGCTCTCTCACAGTCTTGCCTAAAAACACAGCCATGAATAAAGAATGGTACCAGAATGTCCTCCAAGAGCAACTTCTCCCAACCGTCCAAGAGCAGTTTGGCGCTCAACAATGCCTTTTCCAGCATGATGGAGCACCTTACCATAAAGCAAAGGTGATAACTAAGAAGAAGGGTCAACACTGCAAATATTGACTTGCTGCATTAACTCATTCTAACTGTCAATATAAGCTTCTGTTACTCATAATATGAATGCAATTCTATTTCTGTATGTGATAAAAACATCTGACAAACACACATAAAAACCAGAGGGCAGCAGATCATGTGAAAATATAATATTTGTGTCATTCTCAAAACTTTTGGCCATGACTGTACACAGTGACTGCACCAGCAGAATAGTGAGCGCAGCTCTGGAGTATAATACAGGATGTAACTCAGGATCAGTACAGGATAAGTAATGTAATGTATGTACACAGTGACTGTACCAGCAGAATAGTGAGTGCAGCTCTGGAGTATAATACAGGATGTAACTCAGGATCAGTACAGGATAAGTAATGTAATGTATGTACACAGTGACTGTACCGGCAGAATAGTGAGTGCAGCTCTGGGGTATAATACAGGATGTAACTCAGGATAAGTAATGTAATGTATGTACACAGTGACTCACGTTTTTATGTTGATTAATTATATATGTTCTGTAATCCAGTGGTCAAAGTTCGACATCGGCAGATTTTATCAGAGACGTCAATAGTCATAAGTTTGCTAATGTGGAACAATTAATAGTTAGTTAATTATGGCCGCTCCTTGCACAGTATTCTCAGAGCTTTGGTTGAATAATGGAATTCTAGAACAGTGGAAACTGACACTAGAATTGTAAGAGTGGAGGAAGTAGATAACAATGGAAATACCTACGTCATTGTGTCCTGTGGATACCTGGGTTATGACCCTACAGTCTCCATTAGAGGTTGTCACTCAGCGTCCGTTACCTGTAAAGATGGTCTGGTTGGGTGGGTGCTAATAACAGGGTATATATTAGGGAATTGTTAGGTACTTGGCTCTCTATAGCTGTAGTGCGTCATTGGCTGATGGTGTGGTAGTAGTAATCTACCCTTGTTATCTGGGACTGGATGAACTTGTCTGGGGGGGGATCAGAGCACTTTACCTGCACGGAGAGCACATAGGCGTGTACAGGTGTGTCCGTCCTTTCTGTGCACCCCTGCGGCCCCTCTGTTATCTGTGCGGTGACCATAGAAGCTGTGTGATTTAGGAGGTGTCCCTGCGTCTTATTTGTTTGTTCTAGATAAAATTGCCTTCCATTCTTCTGGTTTAACCTGTCTCGGCGCTCTGGGAATAGAGGTGCGTGCTGAGCCTTACAATGGGAGAACTGTTGTGACATCATCTGACAACCGCATAATACCTATATAGGGTGTATGTATATTGGGATATTGTGTAAATGTCCCCTTCCCCTAATTCAACTGTTATTGGTCCCTTATTAAAGTGGTTATAGCTATGATCTTGATCGCTGCAGTCTCTTTACTATCTACCAAGGACAGCGCCATCCTTGTGTAGTGGCTGTGCTTGGAACTGCAGTACCATTAATTTGATGGCCATGTGACCACTGGATATAATGTCATTGGCCTGAGAACGGGAAGTGGAGCTTGATATCATAGTCCCGCGTAACCTCTTTAAGCAGAGCTGTTGGCTGAGCAGTCAGCAGAAAGGTATTCCACCCAACCTCCCCATACACATGCACAGTGGGCTCAGTCGAGAATGCATGTTCTCTCGATAGGGAGGGGGGAGTAGACTAATGCAAGACAACTCTGTCGCCTCCCGTCACCTCTGGCAGCAGTTTATCTGCCCTGAAAGCAAAAGGATTGGGCATGTTGAATGCGAACATGCCCGATCCTTCTTTGCTCCACCTTCAGAGAAAGTCCTGCTGAAGTCAGACAACCATTGGCTGACCTCGCTAACATGTATGGACATCTTTAAGGGGTGTTCAGAGATTTTCCAAAATTGGTCAGGGAGCAGAAAGCCCTATAAGAATAAGAAAGGACCTCAATTGCCTGCTAAAGGACCTGGACTGGGAGTGATGATGTCACACAACCATTGTCCACATAGCCCCACTAGTTACATGTAGATGAATGGCACATGACCAGTGAGTCCAGTCATAGTCTGTGGTCACGTGAACGATGGTCATGATGTCATGTTGAACTCCAGCTGCCCCACCCCTCCCTTTTTTGACCTCTTCCATCAGGGTAGAGTTGGGAGACCCCTTTAGAACCATTAGCCGCTCCCCTATTTTGGTTTACGTCTAATTTCTATGGCCATCTGACATGACTGTATGGCATGGAGCAAATCTCAGCCATATGATAACCAGACAGATTATTGTACTTTGTCATTTACTATAATGGCCGCCTTATGGTCGTAAACCTAGCTTTCGAAGCAGATAAGAGCAAACACTGACTAGGTAATCTTGGCTTCTCTTCCTTGTAGTGAGAGCTTCAGATAACAACCCCGAACCCATAGGACCCGCAGTGCAGGAAGACTGTACCGACCTATCACTTGTCACAGCTGACGCTAGTTCACATCTGCATTGGACCAGTAGAACGGACAAATGGACTACTAAGTCTGAGGGACCCCATCGATTATAATGGGGGTCCATTGGATGGTAATTTAAGATGGATCTGCGCCAGACAGACACCCCCGGCGTAGACATGAACCCTTAAATCAAGTGTAAACAAGCCTGACCACTCCTGACTCGTGGTTAGGATGTTTGTTAGTTTTTTTATTTTATTAAAGTTTTCAACAAAAAAGTTGAAGTTTTAATTTTTATTTTTTTTTACAAAAATTAAAGGGATTGTCCATGGACTGTAACTTATTTTGCGTCCTCTAAGCATTTGTTAAAACTGGACCCAGGGGTGCCAGACTGTTTCCGACCCTGGGTCCCATGATCGATACCAGCCCCGGGGCAATTTCACATCCTTCCTCCTCTCCCATTTTGAAGTTACTTACCTGGATTTACTATAGTCAGTCAGCCCCTATAGAACAGGTATGAGGAAAAAGGGAGAAGAGGTGGTACGACCCCCAAGGTCGAAGCGGGTTCTGGTCACATGATGCAAGGTCGAAACCAGCCCGAAACCCCCTGGCCCAGTTTCAAAAAATACACAGAGTATGTTAGGTAAATTACTGTCCATGTACTACCCCTTTAAGAAGTGGAAAGGTGGGGGAGAGGAGGTAGGAGGGTTACGGTGGTGGGTGACCTGGCACAAAGTGGGGTAGACATCACATCGAACGTATGGGATATGTATGTATATTCCACGAAAGGGAAACCGAGTAAATGAATACAGGACCATTTATTGTAACCGCTAACTGAGGTATACGGGCATGTGATAGTTACAAATTGACAGTGACGTGTTTGCGTTCTGCCTGCCAGAGAGTTACTCGAGGCTCCAGACTTGTGCAACCTTCTCCGGCCATTGTGAAACACATGGTGGGGGTTTGTGACTTCCACCTCAGAGGTATCGGACATTGTACTGCCACTATCATGTGTTATGCAATATAGTCTTTTTGGTTTAAAGACACTTGCTGCTCTGCCTAAGGCTTCATGTACATGAACGGGTGGGTGGCTTCAAAGGTGTAATGAAATTTTATGGGACCCGCTCTATAAAGATTGTCGGGGACGTACACTCCGTTGTCTGCATGAAGTTTTAGGCCACTAATGGCAGAGAGAGCCTTAAAGAGGAATTATTAATTATATTGATGTTAGGCTCTTTGGCCGACGAAACGGGCTGGAGGAGGGGGCAACTCCTCCAAATGTTAGTAAGAGTACCTTAGTGGGGTATCTCCAGCACAAGTCTGATGCGGAAAGGCCTATGTGGTAGTTTGTAGTGGTTTTCTTGCAGGACTGTAGTCGGAAAGAAGTTACCAACCCCTGGCTTCAAAATAAAATTATAGTAAATGATATTATGCACTTAATGGTATTACGTAACTAGATACAAAGCTTGTTACACATTTATTTTCATAGGAATCAATCCCTGGCTTTTTAATGAATTAGAGGCGCTTTACTGCTTCTGTCTGACCATGGCCGTCAGCCATTTGTAGTCGTAGTCAGAGATTTGGCTTACTGACTCCACAGCTCTGAAACCTCGGGAATTAGCAAGAATAGGATGGGTAGGGACTTTTTTTAAGCAGAGGTAGGAAATTAATGGGGTTTTCTGTCCCCAAATCATTTTTTTTTTCATGCTCATGACATATCCACAGGATAGGCCATCGGTATGTGATCTGTTGGGGGTCCGACCCTGCAAGGGTCAGCTGTTTGAGCAGCCTCCAGGTTTCTAGTGGACGGGGAGTGTGTGCAGCTCCACTCCTATACAGGTAGTAGGGGAGCCACAGCAGCGCTCCACTAGCCGTTCCCGGCACCCGGAGGCTGGGGGAACAGCTGATCTGTGTGGGATCCCAGTGTCGGACCCTGATAGATCACATACCGAGGACCTATGGATAGGTCATCAGTATCAAAAATCCATTTGGAGCCGGATAATCCCAGTAACTCTATTGTCCCCTTTCCCTCACATGCTGGGGCTCACTATGACGGACGTGAAGAAGCTCATATGACTGCTGAGGGTGTGCCGAACCCAAGCACACCCGCCTTGGAAAGGGAGCCGGGACGGGACAACGGAGTGCCAGGGTCAGGTGAGTAGGTTTGTTTGTTTTTGAGTTACACCCACCCTGGCCGCCCCTGAGGTTGCTCTAAAACTTGGACAACCCATTTTAATAAGGGTGCCACCCAGTTTGTTGATGAACCCCTCTCCCCTTCCCTTCCCCTCTCCCCTTTCCCTTCCCCTCTCCCCTCCCCTCTCCCCCTCCCCTTCCCTTCCCCTCTCCCCTCCCCTCCCCTTCCCCTCTCCCCTCCCCTTCCCTTCCCCTCTTCCCTTCCCTTCCCTCTCCCCTCCCCTTCCCTTCCCCTCTCCCCTCTTCCCTTCCCCTTCCTCTCTCCCCCTTCCCTTCCCCTCTCCCCTCTTCCCTTCCCCTTCCTCTCTCCCCTTCCCTTCCCTTCCCCTCTTCCCTTCCCCTCTCCCCCTCCCCTCCCCCTTCCCCTCTCCCCTCCCCTCTTCCCCTCTTCCCTTCCCTTCCCCTCTCCCCTCCCCTTCCCTTCCCCTCTTCCCTTCCCTTCCCCTCTCCCCTCTTCCCTTCCCCTCTTCCCTTCCCCTTCCTCTCTCCCCTTCCCTTCCCCTCTCCCCTCTTCCCTTCCCCTTCCTCTCTCCCCTTCCCTTCCCTTCCCCTCTTCCCTTCCCTCTCCCCTCCCCTCCCCTTCCCCTCTTCCCTTCCCCTTCCTCTCTCCCCCCCCTTCCCTTCCCCTCTCCCCCCTCCCTCTTCCCCTTCCCCTTCCCCTCTCCCCTCTTCCCTTCCCCTTCCTCTCTCCCCCTTCCCTTCCCCTCTCCCCTCCCCTTCCCTTCCCCTCTCCCCTTCCCTTCCCCTCTCCCCTTCCCTTCCCCTCTTCCCTTCCCCTTCCTCTCTCCCCTCTCCCCTCTTCCCTTCCCCTTCCCCTCTTCCCTTCCCCTTCCCCTCTTCCCTTCCCCTTCCCCTCTTCCCTTCCCCTTCCTCTCTCCCCCCTTCCCTTCCCCTCTCTCTCTCCCTCCCCTTCCCTTCCCCTCTCCCCTTCCCTTCCCCTCTTCCCTTCCCCTTCCTCTCTCCCCTTCCCTTCCCCTCTCCCCTCTTCCCTTCCCCTTCCTCTCTCCCCCTTCCCTTCCCCTTCCCCTCTTCCCTTCCCCTTCCTCTCTCCCCTCCCTTCCCCTCTCCCCTCTTCCCTTCCCCTCTCCCCTCTTCCCTTCCCCTCTCCCCTTCCCTTCCCCTCTCCCCTCTTCCCTTCCCCTTCCTCTCTCCCCTTCCCTTCCCCTCTCCCCTCTTCTTCCCCTCTCCCTTCCCTTCCCCTCCTCTCTCCCCTTCCCTTCCCCTCTTCCCTTCCCCTTCCTCTCTTCCCTTCCCCTCCCCCTCCTCTCTCCTCTTCCCTTCCCCTCTCCCCTCTTCCCTTCCCCTCTCCCCTCTTCCCTCCCCTCTCCCCTCTTCCCTTCCCCTCTCCCCTCTTCCCTCTCCCCTCTTCCCTTCCCCTCCCCTTCCCCTCTCCCCTCTTCCCTTCCCCTTCCCCTCTTCCCTTCCCCTTCCTCTCTCCCCTTCCCTTCCCCTCTCCCCTCTTCCCTTCCCCTTCCTCTCTCTCCCCTCTCTCTCCCCTTCCCTTCCCCTCTCCCCCCCTTCCCTTCCCTCTCCCCTTCCCTTCCCTTCCCCTTCCTCTCTCCCCTTCCCTTCCCCTCTCCCCTCTTCTTCCCCTCTCCCCTTCCCTTCCCCTCTCCCCTCTTCTTCCCCTCTCCCCTTCCCTTCCCCTTCCTCTCTCCCCTTCCCTTCCCCTCTTCCCTTCCCCTCTTCCCTTCCCCTTCCTCTCTCCCCTTCCCTTCCCTCTCCCCTCTTCCCTTCCCCTTCCTCTCTCCCCTTCCCTTCCCCTCTCCCCTCTTCCCTTCCCCTTCCTCTCTCCCCCTTCCCTTCCCTTCCCCTTCCTCTCTCCCCTTCCCTTCCCCTCTCCCCTCTTCCCTTCCCCTTCCTCTCTCCCCTTCCTCTCTCCCCTTCCCTTCCCCTCTCCCCCCTTCCCTTCCCCTCTCCCCTTCCCTTCCCTTCCCCTTCCTCTCTCCCCCTTCCCTTCCCCTCTCCCCTCTTCTTCCCCTCTCCCCTTCCCTTCCCCTCTCCCCTCTTCTTCCCTCCCCTTCCCTTCCCCTCCCTCTCTCCCCCTTCCCTTCCCCTCTCCCTTCCCCTCTTCCCTTCCCCTTCCTCTCTCCCCTTCCCTCCCCCTCCCCTCTTCCCTCCCTTCCTCTCCCCTTCCCTTCCCCTCTCCCCTCTTCCCTTCCCCTCCTCTCTCCCCTTCCCTTCCCCTTCCCCTCTTCCCTTCCCCTTCCTCTCTCCCCTTCCCTTCCCCTCTCCCCCTCTTCCCTTCCCCTCTCCCCTCTTCCCTTCCCCTCTCCCCTTCCCTTCCCCTCTCCCCTCTTCCCTTCCCCTTCCTCTCTCCCCCTTCCCTTCCCCTCTCCCCTCTCTCCCCCTCTCCCCTTCCCTTCCCCTTCCTCTCTCCCCTTCCCTTCCCCTCTTCCCTTACCCTTCCTCTCTTCCCTTCCCCTCCCCTTCCTCTCTCCTCTTCCCTTCCCCTCTCCCCTCTTCCCTTCCCCTTCCCCTCTTCCCTTCCCCTCCCCTTCCCCTCTCCCCTCTTCTTTTCCCCTTCCCCTCTTCCCTTCCCCTTCCTCTCTCCCCCTTCCCTTCCCCTCTCCCCTCTTCCCTTCCCCTTCCTCTCTCCCCTTCCTCTCTCCCCTTCCCTTCCCCTCTCCCCCCTTCCCTTCCCTCTCCCCTTCCCTTCCCTCCCCTCCTCTCTCCCCTTCCCTCCCCCTCCCCTCTTCTTCCCCTCTCCCCTTCCCTCCCCTCCCCCCCTCTTCTTCCCCTCTCCCCTTCCCTTCCCCTTCTCTCTCCCCTTCCCTTCCCCCTATTCCCTTCCCCTTCCTCTCTCCCCTTCCCTCCCCCCCTCCTCTCTCCCCTTCCCTTCCCCTCTTCCCTTCCCCTCCCTCTCCCCCTTCCCTTCCCCTCTTCCCTTCCCCTTCCTCTCTTCCCTTCCCCTCCCTTCCTCTCTCCCCTTCCCTTCCCCTCTCCCCTCTTCCCTTCCCCTTCCTCTCTCCCCTTCCCTTCCCCTCTCCCCTCTTCCCTTCCCCTCTCCTCTCCCCTCCTATAAATCCCAGGTGAGATGTGGCCTGCACATGACTGGAAGAGCCTCCTGTTTCCATCGAGCACTTAGTTACCCTCACTTCATAAATCTCCAGGAATCCTGCAGCGTCCTCCCCGTGCCTCCCGCAAGCTGTAACCCTTGAGTGGAGAGATTCTCCGCAGCTCATGCATTAAAAATGAATGCTCTCTCCCTGCATTACGGCCAGCGCCGGCTATCCAGGTCAGTGCATAACACAGCCCATTGCTCATAATAAGATTTCCAGCAGATGCCGGAGGAGGGATAATGAGGCCATGGAGATGATTTCATGCCCCCCTTCTCCCCCTGCCCATACTTTCCGGCAAAGCTCGGTTTTCAGAAAATCTCCTAAACGTGTTCATTTATTACCATTGGAAGGACGGGAAAGCCACTTTAGCCGGAACCAATTGGTGAAAATTGTATCCGTGATTCATCGCCGCCAGTTAGCAAAATTGTCGTAGCGAGAGCTTTACCACTTGCGTCATCCTATAGATTGACTCGCACAGTTCATAGTTGGCTGCGTTCACAATTCTGCAGACTTCAGAGCTGAACTTTCCCAGCATTCCCTGCTTGGTATTACACTAGATAGTTGTCTTTCAGCCTCTTGCTATTCCTCCCGACCCCTATATAATCGTACACTTGGTTTGGCTGAGCATGTGTTCTCATTGAGGTGAGGAGAGGAGGTGTTTTCGGCAGGGAATCCATGTCTGATCTGAAGATTCCAAGCCTTAATGTTTGGCATCGGAGAGTCAGGAAACCCCTCGACACTTTAGAGAGCTGATCCTGCCAATCTCGGTGGTTGTGGCCGGCTTAAAGGGGCTTCCCTTAGGATAGGTCATCAGTATCCAATTGTTGGGGACTCCCTGCCAGGCAAGTTCTGCGGTCTCTTGTCAGACCTGTGATGTCACGGACTTTCTGCAGCTCGCTCCCATCCCTATATACAGTGTATACCGTAAAGGGGTTGAAGTCCAAACAGATCGGTGGGGGTGCCAGGATTCGGACCTCCATCAGGAGAATGCAGGTAAGTATTTACATGACATGACAGGTCTTAGAAGAGGCCGCAGAACTTGCCTGGCAGGACTGCATTACGTTTTGTGTTCCCGGACAACCCCTTTAATTGCACAACCAAGCGGTATTTCCCATTTCAGCCCCCCGGCCTTTCGCTGCTCCCTGCTGATGTTTGTTGTCAGTCCTGCAGGGATGACATCACGCTGACCAAGCGCAACCTGTCAAACAGCTTGGGGGTAGCACGGATACCAGGGATATAAAAGGCACCGTCCCCTGCCGTTGGCCGAATCCTAGACATCCCTTTAATGGATCCCCCCCCCTCCCCGGTATTAATTTAGCAGGACTTGCTGACTCTTTTGTATGGCCGTCCAGCTCTCCGACTACAATAGACCCCTCGTGTGCCCCGCTCGGCCTCTGCGGGGTTGGTTTCTTCTGTACTGACGTGTGCCATTGTTTTGGTGATCTCTATCATTCTTGTTCTAGTCTGTGATGTCCAGTGCCAAGGTGCAGCAGCTGATATCATGTCCTACTAAAGAACCCTACAGTCAGGGCTGATAACAGGGAACAATAGAAGATTCATCTGCACATACAGAGGAGACAGACCTCTGTTCTGTTAGTAGCATGCAGAAGCGATGGATAATTTGTCCTCTTGGCTTCCTCTCCCTCCCTATAGCTGTGTACAGATGTGGCGGGGAGCCATATGCAGCCCCCGAGGCCTCTGGATGTACCGCCTGTATCTAACTGGAGCGCAAAGGTGACTGCTGTAATGTATAACACAGGCTCGTTCCAGGTTGTCATGGTCATCTTGGATGTCACCCAGCTTTCCCAGAGTGCGATCTAGCTGAAGGTCCTATCTGTCTATGTATATATGTAATGTCTATTGACCAGGGCAGTTGTGGGACGGACAGTCCGGGCTTTTCATATGGGAGGATTTGCATAAATATGTAAGCGGCGTCTTCTCATCGTATGCCAACAGAGAAGCTCCAAGACATCTTGAGAACATCTGTGTAGACTCTTCTGTCACGTGTGGTCAGAGAACGTTCCGGAGGGGGCTACCATGTCCAGCCGAAACCTTATGGAGGTGAAATACAGCTCAGACATCACTTTATGTCAGAGGCTGAAAACCGTAAACGATTTCTATATGAAGAGGGTATCCGTATGTGATCGGCGAGGGTCCATCACCCGCGACCCCCACCATTCAGCTTTGTGGCTCGCGAGCGCCATGACTTCTTCTCTGTGGCGTTCATTTGGCACCTGGTCCCATCCAGGTGACTGAGGCTGAGCTGCAATACCAAGGACAGCCACTATACAAAGTAGGCACTGTGTTTGGTATTCAGTTAAGAGACCACAGCACTCACCTGAACACTGCGGCCTCTTTAACCAGCTGATCCTGGATCTCTACAGATCACATATTGTGATATTATTATCCTTAAGGAAAGGTCATCAATATATAAATCCCAAAAAGCCCCCACTTAATATCTGTAACAGCTGAGGTTTTGTTACAGTTGATTCCAGACTAGACAAATCCTTTGTGAGCAAAATAATCTATCCTTTAGACTGCTACATTTTATCTGCACTGATACATTGTAGCAAACTGTAATGACAGAGGATTGTCCAGACTGGATACACTGTAGCAAACCCTCAGCTGTGAGTTTACGAGTCACAGTATATGACTGAGTTCAGTTCTGGTGCCTGGAGATGCGCATTATACTTTATGGATGGCACCAGTAATAATCCCCACAGAATTTTTATTTTTATTTTTTTCAGCGTCAGCTGGACATAGGGAGGACTGTGTGCAAATCCTTCACATGTGAACCTGGTTTTAGCTCTGTGCAGGTTTTAAGCCTCTGAAAATAGAGAATGAATGCTTGTTTTGACTGACAACAAGTAGTCTCCATGTTTACGGCTTGTCATTGGGATGGATTACCATTATGTAAATGCTTAAAAAAAAACAAGTCTGCTACCCGGGCAGGGAAGATGTGCATGAGAGGATTGCCAGCAGTGAATTATCTGCTCATTGATAGCCGACCGACCTCCCGGGAGTCCTCCCGTCCTGCACTTAGTTATAGTCAGACAAAAAAGAGACTGGAGTTTGTTAAAGGAATTGATAAACCCTATTATCATATTCCCTACCAGGGAATTGTAAGGTATTAAAGGAGGGGTCCTGGTCTTCATCTATTAGTCAGAGCAAATAACATCTGGCACGTCACTGCACACAAGGACAGATCATGGATTTCACTGGAAATGGTGTAATATTACTTTCCTCTGAACTACTATAATACTGCTCCTACGTACAAGGATATAACTACTATAATACTGCTCCTATGTACAAGAATATAACTACTATAATACTACCTCCTATGTACAAGAATATAACTACTATAATACTGCCTCCTATGTACAAGAATATAACTACTATAATACTGCCCCTATGTACAAGAATATAACTACTATAATACTACCTCCTATGTACAAGAATATAACTACTATAATACTGCCCCTATGTACAAGAATATAACTACTATAATACTGCTCCTATATACAAGAATATAACTACTATAATACTGCTCCTACGTACAAGAATATAACTACTATAATACTGCCCCCTATGTACAAGAATATAACTACTATAATACTGCCCCTATGTACAAGAATATAACTACTATAATACTGCCCCCTATGTACAAGAATATAACTACTATAATACTGCTCCTATGTACAAGAATATAACTACTATAATACTGCTCCTATATACAAGAATATAACTACTATAATACTGCTCCTATGTACAAGAATATAACTACTATAATACTGCTCCTATGTACAAGAATATAAATGCTATAATACTGCCTCCTATGTACAAGAATATAACTACTATAATACTGCTCCTATGTACAAGAATATAACTACTATAATACTACTCCTATGTACAAGAATATAACTACTATAATACTGCTCCTATGTACAGTAATATAACTACTATAATACTGCTCCTATGTACAAGAATATAACTACTATAATACTGCCCCTATGTACAAGAATATAACTACTATAATACTGCCCCTATGTACAAGAATATAACTACTATAATACTGCCCCTATGTACAAGAATATAACTACTATAATACTGCCCCCTATGTACAAGAATATAACTACTATAATACTGCCCCCTATGTACAAGAATATAACTACTATAATACTGCCCCCTATGTACAAGAATATAACTACTATAATACTGCTCCTACGTACAAGGATATAACTACTATAATACTGCTCCTATGTACAAGAATATAACTACTATAATACTGCCCCCTATGTACAAGAATATAACTACTATAATACTGCTCCTACGTACAAGGATATAACTACTATAATACTGCCCCTATGTACAAGAATATAACTACTATAATACTGCTCCTATGTACAAGAATATAACTACTATAATACTGCTCCTACGTACAAGAATATAACTACTATAATACTGCTCCTATGTACAAGAATATAACTACTATAATACTGCTCCTATGTACAAGAATATAACTACTATAATACTGCTCCTATGTACAAGAATATAACTACTATAATACTGCCCCCTATGTACAAGAATATAACTACTATAATACTGTTCCTATGTACAAGAATATAACTACTATAATACTGCCCCTATGTACAAGAATATAACTACTATAATACTGCTCCTATGTACAAGAATATAACTACTATAATACTGCTCCTATGTACAAGAATATAACTACTATAATACTGCTCCTATGTACAAGAATATAACTACTATAATACTGCTATGTACAAGAATATAACTACTATAATACTGCTCCTATGTACAAGAATATAACTACTATAATACTGCCTATGTACAAGAATATAACTACTATAATACTGCCCCCTATGTACAAGAATATAACTACTATAATACTACTCCTATGTACAAGAATATAACTACTATAATACTACCTCCTCTATACAAGAATATAACTACTATAATACTACCTCCTCTATACAAGAATATAACTACTATAATACTGCTCCTATGTACAAGAATATAACTACTATAATACTACTCCTATGTACAAGAATATAACTACTATAATACTGCCCCCTATGTACAAGAATATAACTACTATAATACTGCTCCTATGTACAAGAATATAACTACTATAATACTGCCTCCTATGTACAAGAATATAACTACTATAATACTGCTCCTATGTACAAGAATATAACTACTATAATACTGCTCCTATGTACAAGAATATAACTACTATAATACTGCTCCTATGTACAAGAATATAACTACTATAATACTGCTCCTATGTACAAGAATATACAGTCATATGAAAAAGTTTGGGCACCCCTATTAATCTTAATCATTTTTAGTTCTAAATATTTGGGTGTTTGCAACAGCCATTTCAATTTGATATATCTAATAACTGATGGATACAGTAATATTTCAGGATTGAAATGAGGTTTATTGTACTAACAGAAAATGTGCAATATGCATTAAACCAAAATTTGACCGGTGCAAAAGTATGGGCACCTCAACAGAAAAGTGACATTAATATTTAGTAGATCCTCCTTTTGCAAAAATAACAGCCTCTAGTCGCTTCCTGTAGCTTTTAATCAGTTCCTGGATCCTGGATGAAGGTATTTTTGACCATTCCTCTTTACAAAACAATTCCAGTTCAGTTAAGTTTGATGGTCGCCGAGCATGGACAGCCCGCTTCACATTATCCCACAGATGTTCAATGATATTCAGGTCTGGGGACTGGGATGGCCATTCCAGAACATTGTAATTGTTCCTCTGCATGAATGCCTGAGTAGATTTGGATCATTGTCTTGCTGAAATATCCATCCCCGGCGTAACTTCAAATTCCTCACTGATTCTTGTACATTATTCTCAAGAATCTGCTGATACTGAGTTGAATCCATGCGACCCTCAACTTTAACAAGATTCCCGGTGCCGGCATTGGCCACACAGCCCCAAAGCATGATGGAACCTCCACCAAATTTTACAGTGGGTAGCAAGTGTTTTTCTTGGAATGCTGTGTATTTTGACGCCATGCATAACGCCTTTTTGTATGACCAAACAACTCAATCTTTGTTTCATCAGTCCACAGGACCTTCTTCCAAAATGAAGCTGGCTTGTCCAAATGTGCTTTTGCATACCTCAGGCGACTCTGTTTGTGGCGTGCTTTCAGAAACGGCTTCTTTCGCATCACTCTCCCATACAGCTTCTCCTTGTGCAAAGTGTGCTGTATTGTTGACCGATGCACAGTGACACCATCTGCAGCAAGATGATGCTGCAGCTCTTTGGAGGTGGTCTGTGGATTGTCCTTGACTGTTCTCACCATTCTTCTTCTCTGCCTTTCTGATATTTTTCTTGGCCTGCCACTTCTGGGCTTAACAAGAACTGTCCCTGTGGTCTTCCATTTCCTTACTATGTTCCTCACAGTGGAAACTGATAAGTTAAATCTCTGAGACAACTTTTTGTATCCTTCCCCTGAACAACTATGTTGAACAATCTTTGTTTTCAGATCATTTGAGAGTTGTTTTGAGGAGCCCATGATGTCACTCTTCAGAGGAGATTCAAATAGGAGAACAACTTGCAATTGGCCACCTTTAAATACCTTTTCTCATGATTGGATACACCTGGCTATGAAGTTCAAAGCTCAGTGAGGTTACAAAACCAATTTTGTGCTTCAGTAAGACATGTAAAAAGTTGTTAGGAGTATTCAAATCAATAAAATGATAAGGGTACCCAAATGTTTGCACCGGTCAAATTTTGGTTTAATGCATATTGCACATTTTCTGTTAGTACAATAAACCTCATTTCAATCCTGAAATATTACTGTGTCCATCAGTTATTAGATATATCAAATTGAAATGGCTGCTGCAAACACCCAAATATTTAGAACTAAAAATGATTAAGATTAATAGGGGTGCCCAAACTTTTTCATATGACTGTAACTACTATAATACTGCTCCTATGTACAAGAATATAACTAGTATAATACTGCTCCTATGTACAAGAATATAACTACTATAATACTGCTCCTATGTACAAGAATATAACTACTATAATACTGCTCCTATGTACAAGAATATAACTACTATAATACTGCTCCTATGTACAAGAATATAACTACTATAATACTGCCCCTATGTACAAGAATATAACTACTATAATACTGCTATGTACAAGAATATAACTACTATAATACTGCTCCTATGTACAAGAATATAACTACTATAATACTGGTATGTACAAGAATATAACTACTATAATACTGCTCCTATGTACAAGAATATAACTACTATAATACTGCTATGTACAAGAATATAACTACTATAATACTGCTCCTATGTACAAGAATATAACTACTATAATACTGCTTATGTACAAGAACATAACTACTATAATACTGCCCCCTATGTACAAGAATATAACTACTATAATACTGCTCCTATGTACAAGAATATAGCTACTATAATACTACCTCCTATATACAAGAATATAACTACTATAATACTGCTCCTATGTACAAGAATATAGCTACTATAATACTGCCCCTATGTACAAGAATATAACTACTATAATACTGCCTCCTATGTACAAGAATATAACTACTATAATACTGCTCCTATGTACAAGAATATAACTACTATAATACTACCTCCTCTATACAAGAATATAACTACTATAATACTGCTCCTATGTACAAGAATATAACTACTATAATACTACTCCTATGTACAAGAATATAACTACTATAATACTGCCCCTATGTACAAGAATATAACTACTATAATACTACCTCCTCTATACAAGAATATAACTACTATAATACTGCCCCTATGTACAAGAATATAACTACTATAATACTGCCTACTATGTACAAGAATATAACTACTATAATACTGCTCCTATGTACAAGAATATAACTACTATAATACTGCTCCTATGTACAAGAATATAACTACTATAATACTGCTCCTATGTACAAGAATATAACTACTATAATACTGCTCCTATGTACAAGAATATAACTACTATAATACTACCCCCTATGTACAAGAATATAACTACTATAATACTGCCCCTATGTACAAGAATATAACTACTATAATACTGCTCCTATGTACAAGAATATAACTACTATAATACTGCTCCTCTGTACAAGAATATAACTACTATAATACTGCCTACTATGTACAAGAATATAACTACTATAATACTGCTCCTATGTACAAGAATATAACTACTATAATACTGCTCCTATGTACAAGAATATAACTACTATAATACTGCCCCTATGTACAAGAATATAACTACTATAATACTGCTCCTATGTACAAGAATATAACTACTATAATACTACCTCCTCTATACAAGAATATAACTACTATAATACTGCTCCTATGTACAAGAATATAGCTACTATAATACTGCCCCTATGTACAAGAATATAACTACTATAATACTGCCTCCTATGTACAAGAATATAACTACTATAATACTGCTCCTATGTACAAGAATATAACTACTATAATACTGCTATGTACAAGAATATAACTACTATAATACTGCCCCCTATGTACAAGAATATAACTACTATAATACTACACCTATGTACAAGAATATAACTACTATAATACTGCCCCTATGTACAAGAATATAACTACTATAATACTGCTCCTATGTACAAGAATATAACTACTATAATACTACTCCTATGTACAAGAATATAACTACTATAATACTGCTCCTATGTACAAGAATATAACTACTATAATACTGCTCCTATGTACAAGAATATAACTACTATAATACTGCTCCTATGTACAAGAATATAACTTCTATAATACTGCTCCTATGTACAAGAATATAACTACTATAATACTGCTCCTATGTACAAGAATATAACTACTATAATACTGCTCCTATGTACAAGAATATAACTACTATAATACTGCTCCTATGTACAAGAATATAACTACTATAATACTGCTTCCTATGTACAAGAATATAACTACTATAATACTACCTCCTATGTACAAGAATATAACTACTATAATACTACCTCCTATGTACAAGAATATAACTACTATAATACTACGTCTCCTCTAACGCTCCTTACAAGAATATAACTACTATAATACTGCCCCTATGTACAAGAATATAACTACTATAATACTGCCCCCTATGTACAAGAATATAACTACTATAATACTACCTCCTCTATACAAGAATATAACTACTATAATACTGCTCCTATGTACAAGAATATATCTACTATAATACTACACCTATGTACAAGAATATAACTACTATAATACTGCCCCCTATGTACAAGAATATAACTACTATAATACTACTCCTATGTACAAGAATATAACTACTATAATACTGCCCCTATGTACAAGAATATAACTACTATAATACTACCTGTCAGTCTACCCCCTGTACAAGAATATAACTACTATAATACTGCTCCTATGTACAAGAATATAACTACAATACTACGCTCCTATGTACGTATAACTACTATAATACTACCTCCTATGTACAAGAATATAACTACTATAATACTGCTCCTATGTACAAGAATATAACTACTATAATACTACTCCTATGTACAAGAATATAACTACTATAATACTGCTCCTATGTACAAGAATATAACTACTATAATACTGCTCCTATGTACAAGAATATAACTACTATAATACTTCTCCTATGTACAAGAATATAACTACTATAATACTGCCCCCTATGTACAAGAATATAACTACTATAATACTACCTCCTATGTACAAGAATATAACTACTATAATACTACCTCCTCTATACAAGAATATAACTACTATAATACTGCTCCTATATGTACAGGAATATAACTAGTATAGTAGTAGATGTAGCAGTGCTGTGCGGTTGCAGTAGTAGTGTGTGTGCGGGGATTTGTGCACTTTCTCTCCTCCTCGGTCTAGCACATACAGGCGGTGATACGGTATGACAGGTGATATTATACATCTTGCAGTGTTTGTTCGGCTCTGCTCAGCCGTGAACAGTTGAGCAGGTAATCTGCCGCCCTGTGATAAGTGAATTAGTGTTGTGTCTTGATAAATCTAGAAGTAATGGATGTTGTTCTGTCACTGGAGCGGAGACGTTCATGAGTCCGGTATATGCAGTGGGGGATGGGCTTTACAACAGTCATATACAGTAGCCTGGAATCTGATGGATATGTCATGTGAGGTTATATGTGTTCTGTCTACTATGGAGAACGTCACCCCCAGCCCAGATATTGTACAGCACATGGGCTGTAATAAATCCTGCAGTAGTAGTTCTCATCTTCATGCAGTTTTACAATGTTTTATATGGCTCGGTTTACACTACACTACACTTTAAGTCGACTTTACAACTTGCTTATGGTCTCTTTTACAGTCCTTCACTTATTCTAGACCTCTGGTTGCTGTCAGTGACTGAAACATCCATAGAAAACCAGGGTAAATACCGGTGTCCAGGGGTGCAGGGCTTGGTTGAAAAAAAAAGTTGTTACCTCGGTGGGATATTCTATTCAGTGACAGCAAAGCAGAGGTTGTGAAAATGAGAGAGAACTGAGGCAGCAAATGTATTCTAGTATAACAGCAGCTTGTGAATATAGCCTTAGGGGGTGTCCTCCTTCTGAATAGTGCCAGTGCATTTGTGTGACCCGTGCTCCATTCACTTCTATAGCACCGCCGGGTCAGTAATGTACCCACTGCCTCATAGAAGTGAATGGAGCTTTAGTCACACAAGTGATACATTCACAAGGACGTCTTAGGGGGACTATTGTTCCCCCATCCTCCTGCAGATAGATAGGTTAGTGTCACCAGAACCAGCATATCACCCCAGCCCTGCAGATAGATAGGTTAGTGTCACCAGACCCAGCATATCACCCCAGCCCTGCAGATAGATAGGTTAGTGTCACCAGGACCAGCATATCACCCCAGCCCTGCAGATAGATAGGTTAGTGTCACCAGGACCAGCATATCACCCCAGCCCTGCAGATAGATAGGTTAGTGTCACCAGAACCAGCATATCACCCCAGTCCTGCAGATAGATAGGTTAGTGTCACCAGAACCAGCATATCACCCCAGCCCTACAGATAGATAGGTTAGTGTCACCAGAACCTGCATATCACCCCAGCCCTGCAGATAGATAGGTTAGTGTCACCAGAACCTGCATATCACCCCAGTCCTGCAGATAGATAGGTTAGTGTCACCAGACCCAGCATATCACCCCAGCCCTGCAGATAGAAGGTTAGTGTCACCAGATCCAGCATATCACCCCAGCCCTGCAGATAGATAGGTTAGTGTCACCAGACCCAGCATATCACCCCAGCCCTGCAGATAGATAGGTTAGTATCACCAGTACCAGCATATCACCCCAGCCCTGCAGATAGATAGGTTAGTGCTCACCAGACCCAGCATATCACCCCAGCCCTGCAGATAGATAGGTTAGTGTCACCAGAACCAAACTGTGCTTTCCATTCGTGAATCGCTGCCTCTGTTGCTGAGATGTCGCCATTTTTGTGAATATGCAAATGAGCTCTTTGGCGTTACAAGGACATTGCTATTACTCCAAAGAGCCAATTTGTATATTAACAGTAGAAAGGTAGTGGATGAGATTCAGACAAATGCAGAATGAAACCCGCTGCACAAAACCATTGTGAAATTTGCAGCAGAAAGCCGAAACAAAAAGCAACTCATTTTGGCCAGTCCAGTGCGGGAGGTCGCAGCATACATCCCTGAGCAGACCGGGCACATGGGAGAACTCTTTGGGGGCTACGGGTCGTATAGAATTAAAACCAATGATACTCGCCTTCCCCGGGTCCTTTTGTTTCGGACATTGTGTCCCCTTATCTTGTGGTGCATGGACTGACCTGGCTGGAAGAGCAGAGGCTCAGGTGACCGCTGCAGCTAATTGCTGACCTCACTGGTCACATGACGTATCAGCAGTGACATCACCTCAGTGCCAGTGATTGGCCACACTGAGCCTGTGCTTGTTTGGTCTGGGCAGCCCAGGCCCTGGGAAGGCACTGACTGACCCGGGGTAGGAGAGTTTACCTTTAAGGTCCTATCGCAGGGGCTGATGGTTGGGCCGGTTAGCAATGTTAGTAGGAACTCTTGTTCTAGATAATCCGCTGACAAATGAATGGCCTCTCGTACGGGGGGGACAAATCTTTTTATCTTTCGTTCCTCCCTCCCTGGCTCTTGTTAAAGGCCAATGCATAGAGCACCAAATATCCTTGACCGCCGCTCGGCCTCCCCGCCTTTATATCAGCTTCACACATGTAATACAGTCCTGGCCAAAACTCCTAACAACCCGACCTGTAGTATAAAGGCACAAGCGCACCTTACTAGTATGCTTATGTGACCCCTGGCCGCAGGGTGTTATAGGGGTAGAGTGACGGTCGGGCCCTGTCACAGAGTTCTGACTCTGGTCAGACCTGTAGAACAGCATGCTTAAAGTACAGATAACACCACCCTGACCAGTCCTGTCTGGGATTGGTGTGAGGGTAGCTATAGAGCCCCCCACTCTTCACTCTGAGCCCAGTCCATCAATCCTAATGCCTTCCCCTTTAAGAAGCCTGTGCGGTGTGAAACGCGTCTGTCACTCTCTTTCTATAGTTTGATTCTTGCTGCAGGAATTTGCTTTGTTCCTGCCTTTTGTCTATGCCCACTCCCTCCTCTCTCCCTTTTATTTCTGGGACTGGTTGCCTAATTGCTGGCTGTATGAGAACAGCGGCTGCAGCACCACTCCTCCTCCCCCCTCCCTTCCTCCTCTTCGTCCTCCTCCTCTTGTTCTTCACTTCACTTCTTCCTAGTGAGTGCCACAAGCTCAGCTAGCAGGAGAGAGCCAGCCGTGTTTAGGCTGTATCCAATATTCACACGGCTCCAGGTGATTCTGGGCGTCCCCCTATTGCTACTCCCCCAAAACGCGCCTGAAAGTCGTGACCGCCGTGTAACAGCCTTCATTTATGTTTTACAGGATCCAACATCTGAACATGTTCCCCTGCCAGCCTGGACCCCGATGATACGGCGGCGACCTCTGAAGATCAGGACGTAGCTCATGTGCCTTACACCCCCCTCCCCTTTATGTTATATTTTTGCAGTCTTCTCCTCCGCTCTCCTGTACGAAATTCCTTCTGAAGTTTCCCCATCTCGTTGCGATGCAGCCTGGAGAGGAGAGATGACACATCATCTTATCTCACTGGATCGGGAGACGAGTACATACTTGCTGCTTACTGAACCCTAAGTAGGCAGAGGCACGTGGAGGGTTGTTTTTGTATTTTTTTTTTTTTATTTTTGGGTTTGCCACTTGAGACATCATGGCCATCGCCAAGGGCAGGTACTTGCTGGTGTTCCTCTGCGTCCAGCTGGTGGTCATGGCTCTGCTCTACCGAGAAGGTTACCGGAGACGGGTGGCATATTTTTTTGGTATTTTTTATAAGAATGGACCCCAATCTCTGGTGCTCCTGAACCCCCAGAACCTCTCGTTGCCTGGTGACGTTTACGCCAATCTCAGTTTGATATCTAAGCCTGCCGTGCGGGAGGATCTGCTGCCATTTTGTCCTGAGAATTCTCCTTACATAGGTAAGTGGTCAAGTGAGTTAAACTGTTGCGATTTATGGTAAAACCATGTGTTGGCGCTATTTACAGATGCTGCACATGGCCTCACATCCATCCACGAGAGAGGACACCATATTACCTACAGCATGTGCTGATATATGGGCCCCATATGAGGAGTTTTAGGGGCCAAACTAGGTAATCTGGTGTGTGCTGAACAGACTGATTACGTTTTACCTGCACTGATACATTGTAACAAACTGTCAATAATAATAATAATAGTCCTTTAATAGTCCCACAATGGGGAAATTCAGAAAAGAGGATACAGTGTTTCAGTACAGTAAAATGTATCCTCTTTTCTGTAATGACCGTTTGTTATGTTGTACCTGCACTGACACATTGTAACAAACCATCATTACAGAAGAGATTATTATAGTGTGCAGACTGATCAATGGTAACAAACCCTCAGCTTCTTTTTTTTTTTTTTTTTTTACAGTTTTCAACATCTCTACTTGCTGTCGGGCAATGGATAAAAACCTGTCATGACCTAATACAGCTGAAGATTTGTTACAGTTGTACCCAGTCCCGACAGTCCTCAGTGAAATAAGCAGTCAGGATTCCAGGCATATATGCGTTTTACCTGCACTGATCCATTGTAACAAACTGTCTCTACAGAAGAGACCATTACATTGTGTAGACTGATATCAATTGTAACGAATCCTCAGCTGATTTACCCTTTCTTGCTGTCAGGGAATGGGAATATTCTTGTTCATATTGAGAGGCTGAAAACTTGTCCTGACCTAAGACTTTTCATAGCTGAGTATTTGTTACCGTTTTATCCAGTGCTTTGTGAGATATACAGCCAGGATTCCAGACTGATACATTTTATCTGCACTGATACATTGTAACAAACGAAGGTTGAGATGCGTGCCCTTGTATATAGCTCACAAAGAATAGTCTGGGCTGGATTCAATGGTAACAAACTCTCAGCTGCGAGAAGTATCAGGTGGTCGGTGGAATAGGGGAAGTCGGGAACTCCCCAGCCTAAGTGACTGATAACAGGGAACGATAGAATACATAGTCCATAGAGGGGGAAGATTTGCACCTGATTTTTAACTATCTAGATGCTGGTTGTTAATGGGCAGTGATGTGTTGCTGCAGTGGAACACTACGGCCATGTTGTTCGTTCAGTATTCACGTAGAGAGGGTGGTTTCGTGCCTTGTACCCATGATATAAGTCATGGCGTCATCGCCGCAGCCAACCACTGGCCTCATTGGTGACATATGACACGTGTCTTTTGAAGCCAGTGATTGGAAGACATGCAGCATACATGGCGACCTATAAAAGGCGGTGTTATGTTGCTATAATGAAATGAGTCGGAGAACCCCTTTAAGTCCACCTGCAGGTCTCCTTAAAGGCATTCTTCAGTTAAGACCCCTCCTCTTGATCTATCCTCTCCGTTCTCAGTCATAGGGTCTGCTTGTATTAACAGACCAGGCGGTGCTATTACATATCTGGGTGTAAAGGGGCACTCCCCTCTTATAGTGCTATATATAGCAGTGCTCCTATAGAAAGTCAGGCTCTTGCAGGCAGCTTTCCAGTGATACCACCTGTTTATAGGGGGGCTCTGCAACTGCTCCCCAGACTTTAAGGAGATACTAACCTAGTGAGTAGCCCCTTTAAAGTGGCAGTGTAACGGTGTAGGGTAACCTGAACCCATAGTACAGCCGCCATGACGGGCGTGACCTTGTCCTCAGCTGACTGCTCCAACCCTCATAAAGCTGCATCGAGTCCTGAGAACTGTCAACCCAGAGAGAGTACTTGTCAGTGAATGTCAGTGAATGGCGCTGTACACTCCTAAGGGCCGGTTCACATCTGCGTTCGGTTTCCATACAGGGGAGTCCGCTTGGGGACCCCCCCCCCCCGAACGGAAATGTATACGGAGAGAGAAGTGGTTTATATAAGGAAACCTGCGGACCCCATAGACTATAATGGGGTCCGTGTGGTTTCCGCTCGGTCTCGAAACATGCGGAAACCACACGGACCCCATTATAGTCTGTGGGGTCCCCAAGTGGACTCCCCTGTACAGAAACTGAACGCAGATGTGAACCGGCCCTAACACTTCTCACAGCTAAGGGTTTGTTACATAGTATGAAGTTTAGACAGTCCCTTGAGCTAAACACATAATCAGCACAAACCTCTCTCCTGACTTGATATTTTGCTACAATGTTTCACTGAAGTTCATGTATATTAGATTGGTCTGGTTTAGTTAGAAGATTGTAACAAAGTTTCAGCTGTGAACTTTTTAAAAAAAAAAAAAAAATAAACAAGCCCTCTTCCCCTTTCACCCTATCAAAATAGCCCCTGCCGAAAGAGAATGGTGGTCAGGTGCATGAGAGTAGTCCTTTGCTCTTCGTTTCCTTTTCCTTTTGGCTCTCCTTCTCCTTTTTCCTTTTCTTTTTTTTCCTTTTCCTTTCTCCTTGCTCTCCTCTTCTCCTTTTTTCCCCTTGCTCTCCTCTTCCTTTTTCCTTTTCTTTTTTTCCCTTTGCTCTTTTCCTTTTGCTTTGCTCTCTTCATTTCCCTTTCCTTTTGCTCATTTTTCTTTTCTTTTTACTCTTCCTTTCCTTTTCCTTTGCTCTCTTCCTTTTCCTTTGCTCTCTTCCTTTTCCTTTGCTCTCTTCCTTTTCCTTTGCTCTCTTCCTTTTCCTTTGCTCTCTTCCTTTTCCTTTGCTCTCTTCCTTTTCCTTTGCTCTCTTCCTTTTCCTTTGCTCTCTTCCTTTTCCTTTGCTCTCTTCTTCTTTTCTTTCCTTTGCTCTCTTCTTCTCCTCTTTTTTTCCTTTGCTCTCTTCTTCTCCTTTTTTCCTTTGCTCTCTTCTTCTTCTCCTTTTTTCCTTTGCTCTCTTCTTCTCTCTCCTTTTTTTCCTTTGCTCTCTTCTTCTTCTCCTTTTTTCTCTTCTTTTTTCCTTTGCTCTCTTCTTCTTCTCCTTTTTTCCTTTGCTCTCCACTTCTCTCTCCTTTTTTCCTTGCCCCCCTTTTTTTTCCTTTGCTCTCCACTTCTTCTTCTCCTTTTTTCCTTTGCTCTCCACTTGTCTTCCTCTCCTTTTTTCCTTTGCTCTCCACTTGTCTTCCTCTCCTTTTTTTCCTTTGCTCTCCACTTGTCTTCCTCTCCTTTTTTTCCTTTGCTCTCCACTTGTCTTCCTCTCCTTTTTTTCCTTTGCTCTCCACTTGTCTTCCTCTCCTTTTTTTTCCTTTGCTCTCCACTTGTCTTCCTCTCCTTTTTTTCCTTTGCTCTCCACTTGTCTTCCTCTCCTTTTTTTCCTTTGCTCTCCACTTGTCTTCCTCTCCTTTTTTCTCCTTTTTTTCCTTTGTCCTTGCTCTCCACTTGTCTTCCTCTCCTTTTTTTCTCTTTGCTCTCCACTTGTCTTCCTCTCCAGACTGAACTTTCCTTCTCACCAGTCGAGCACACAGACTGATAATCTCTGATCCACCTCAATCCCCGCTGACTACAGTCATCACTAGACTATACCATTACCTTATGATCAGTGAAGGTCCAGTCTTTGGGACCCCCACTGATCCTGAAAATGAGGGGCCTGCAGCACTGATGTAGCGTTGCATCTTGACACTCCAGCAATCTGGCTGTACAGAGAACAGCGCCTCACCGCTTCAGTGACGGCACCACAGTAAGCAGAAAAGTGAGATGCAGCACTAACACACCCCAAGTAAGGGTATGGTCTAGCTATGGAAATAACACTTTTTAAATGTTACTTAACGGGGTTTTCCAAAAGGGTAAAAAAATGCTCTAAAATGTATAAATTAAAAAAAAATATTCCTTTTAACTCTTCGTTTCCCCTGGCTGTTCCATCTACACAGCTCCTCTCTCTCTCTGGTGCTCCAGTGATGACATCAGTTACCGCTCCACTCCAGCCAATCACTGGCCTCAGCAGCCATGTGAGGTAGTCGGTGACCTCATTGCTGTAGCTTCAGAAACTGAGACCATCAGAGAGCAACTGAAGGGGGCGCTGTGCAGCTCTGAAGGTCTGCTGCAGCTCCAAGTGACTACAAAGTTCCAGAATTTTTAACTTTTCTGTGCATTTTCTATTGGAAGTCTATGGAAGTTCTAATCTTGGGGGGGCCCCTTTAAGTCTACAGTTCCTTACTGTCTGTCATTTTCATGTTAACTCTTGGCCAAGTGCCCTGACTCCCAGGGTGTGCCAGCCCCACTGCTGGGCACTGGAGGAATGAAGGCAGAACTGCCAGGGGCGGTGACTGGCTTCCGTTACGTTGTATATTTGGGTGGAGGTAACCTTGTAATCTACAGCTAGTCTAATGTTACCAGCAGTGAGGACTCTTATCTCCACCCTTCAACTCTGACCATAGAAAACTTGTCGGCAGATTAACCTGGAAATTCCACTGTTCATCACCAGCCCAGCCCACCCCACCCCCCTCCATTATAGCTGGTCATGTGACCACTGCGGGAAACAGAGGAGCAAATATGTACATGAACCCTGTGTATCCAGAGCGCTACAGCCGAGACGGCAGTAACCATAGAGAACCCAAAGAATCAGACTGTATGCATGTATAACTGACCCTGCATGGGGTGTGTCATGTATGTACACAGTGAGCGCAGCTCTGGAGTACAATACAGGATGTAACTCAGGATCAGTACAGGATAAGTAATGTAATGTATGTACACAGTGACTGCACCAGCAGAATAGTGAGCGCAGCTCTGGAGTGTAATACAGGATGTAACTCAGGATCAGTACAGGATAAGTAATGTAATGTATGTACACAGTGACTGCACCAGCAGAATAGTGAGCGCAGCTCTGGAGTATAATACAGGATGTAACTCAGGATCAGTACAGGATAAGTAATGTAATGTATGTACACAGTGACTGTACCAGCAGAATAGTGAGCGCAGCTCTGGAGTATAATACAGGATGTAACTCAGGATCAGTACAGGATAAGTAATGTAATGTATGTACACAGTGACTGTACCAGCAGAATAGTGAGCGCAGCTCTGGAGTATAATACAGGATGTAACTCAGGATCAGTACAGGATAAGTAATGTAATGTATGTACACAGTGACTGTACCAGCAGAATAGTGAGCGCAGCTCTGGAGTATAATACAGGATGTGCTGTATGTATACAGTGGCTCATACAAGTGGAGTCTTCAGTTAATTTCACCACAATGTTCTCCATATAACACTATAAAGCACTCCTCCTTCACCCTCAGAGGTATCTGCCTTGAGGCGGTCCAGTTGCTAGGGACATGTTGCTGGACTATTTCATTAATTTATGTATCCATAGTAACCACATTGTCAGACAGGAGAAGGGCAGAGAATCAGTCATACTGTGACTTCCTCATCTCAGACTCTCTATAGGTGGAGGTGCCCTTTAAGATATGGCGCCCTCTTTGGCCTGGCATGTTAGCCTTGCCTTGCACAACGGCTCCTGTAATAAGATTTCTCCTTCTCTCTGGCTGCCTTTATGACCGCCATGAGGTTTTATGGATGGACTTTATTGACTTATCCACATGTGAGTTGTTTTTTATCTTTCCTTCCTGATTACTGAGAAATTCTGAAGAAATGTGTCAGGGTTGAACCCCCCCCCTTCCTTATATTAGCCGGATCACTACAGCCGTCCCCGCTGCCCAACCTACAGTCCAGTTGCCTTTTTACCTGTTGGCGCCTGTTCATACTGAAGCTCTACACCCTGACTGCAGCCAAAACACATCCAGGAGTTGATTGTAAGTAATGGCTGTGATAATTGGCAGCGATCTGCGATCATAAAAAGCGTCATTACCCTAATGTGCGGGAGACGGCGGCTTATAATAAACCCACCTACAAGACGGCGATCGGCATTATCCTAATTGTCATATACTTTGTAATAGAATGGCAATGCTAATATGTCTTCTGCTCCAGTCACTTCCACAGCTGCAGCAAGAATTGGCTCTGGCTTTGCATTTTCATTCACCCCCTGCTGACTCTGTTGGGAGTTGAAGTTTCCCATCATGCTGCGAGCGCTGCAGGCTAGGGGTTGTAGTTCTCTACCAGTCACCAGGGCTGCTAGGCATATCCTGAAGTAGAGATCGGCGCGGGAGCCAAGGAACGGTAGTGTGCCGGCAGCATGATGATGGATTACTAGCCTGCAGAATTGTGAATGCAGCTCTGGATGTGACTGGAGCACAAGCTGATGTAGGTCTCAGTGGCCATGTGAGCCTCTCGGCTTCTGATTCCTCTATCTCTACCCTCAGCGGACCGGTGACGTCACTGACCTACATCACCGGTTCTGCAGTGATATGCCCCAACTTGATGTGGGATCCGGGCGGACTTCGCAACGCTTTTAGCACCGATGATCCTCCGCACATCAGACTGCAAATCCGCAGCAGGAATTTGTGGATCAGCTGCTAATGCTGAGCATGCCCCTAGATCTCAGCAGGTGAGTTTTGCGCACACCCCTGACCTCATGCACGTAGACGGTGCGCTCGTCACTCCGGCAGCCAGTGTCGCACCTGGCAGCCAATCTTCCAGTTTGTCTTGGCAGAGAGTTCAGCATCTTGTCTGCCCATTCAGCACCAGCTCTGAGTGACTCTGCTGAGAAAAGAACTGACCTGCAGGGGGCGCTCCCTTCTCCACTTAGTGTTCAGTGTGTAAATTCTCCGCTGACATGTTGGAATAATTTTACGTTTAGTTATTTTGTAGTGATCGTGAGGGTCGACTTGGCATAATCTCCTGTCACTACCAAAGCAGCTTTCGAAATTCTGCCGCCTGTACCAGGACACACAGGCAACACACCTTGGGTACGGTCTGATACATCATGAAACCCCTGTGCATGGGCTGGTCCAGACCCAGAATTTTGAATGCTGCTTTGGAAGGGAGTGGAGAACCGTGAAGCCATTAACTGACCTTTCAAGTTAGTAATTGCATTGTACATTACTGACCAATCCGTGTCTTCTTACTTCCAGGAGGACCTATCCGGGTCCAGCTGCCAGACATCTTGACACTTGAAGACGTGGTCCACAAAAACCCATATGTGACCAAAGGAGGCCGGTACAAGCCCCCTGACTGCGAGTCTACCCATAAGACGGCCATCATCATCCCTCACCGCAACCGGGAGCAGCACCTTAAATATCTCTTATATTACCTGCACCCCTTCCTGCAGAGGCAGCAGCTCAACTACGGCATCTACATCATCCATCAGGTACTGATCTGGACGCTCCGAATACTGGGACCCCCCAGAGAGAACACCAAGGGTTAATATCTGAGCCTCTCTGTTGGTTACAGGGGTATTCCAGGACTGCCATATTGATCCTCTTCACTTCTTACCAAGCACAGCGCCGTACAATCTATAGTGGCTGTGCTAAGTATTGCAACTCGGCCCAATTCAATTGAATGAGACTGAGCTACAGCACGGTCATGCGGCCAGTGGACGTGATGTCACTGGTCTGAGAAGAAGTGGTGCTCAATATCATAGTCCCAGGATACCCCTTCAAGACAGGGGATGGTCCTGAGCAGGGGAATCTTTCCGCCCACACCCCAAGCCTCTATATCCTCTAGTAGGTTGTATGGAAAGGCTACACCTTAGATGTCTGTTCACTGAACCCACCGAATTCTGCAGATCTGGACGACCATCTTAGTGCAGGGGTCAGCAACCTTTGGCACTCCAGCTGTGTGAAACTACAACTCCCAGCATGTATAATTACTCTGCAGTTCTTGGAACTTCTGTAGAGGCGAATGGGGCATGCTGGAAGTTGTTGTTCTACTGCAGCTGGAGCTCCAGGGTTTGTGTATGGGGGCCCCGGATCTCCCCCAAAAGCAGTTTTCAGGTATAGAGCGTATTGGATTTCACAAGTTGAGGAAATAAGCCGAATCCAGAGATGTCAGGTTACTTCTTTTTCTCCAATCAGTACACATGCATGCTCGGTCAAGCCCAGAATGCATGTGTGTAGGGGGACCTGGAGAGATGACTACATATCTTGTGTGTAAGAGGAGAAACCTGTCATGGAACGGAGCTATCTCGTGTATGGTCCCTGCCATACATAGGCATTCTAAGCTTGGCTGAGCATGCATGTGTTTTGAATAGGGAGAGAGTTGTAGGCCACTGCCAGACAACTGTAGAAGAAGCTTATCGTCCTTAAGAAGAAGGTGAAATCCAGCAGCTTGACCCTTCTTTCTTCCAGCCTCTACTGTAGGAGGGGGAAACTTGAACACTCAGCCAAGTAGAGGATGCCTGTCTAGGAGGGGCCAACAGAAATAGCTGAGGGATTGATAAGTGTTCAGACAACAGCCTTCTAAGATGTACGACCAGCTTTACACTGTGTAACCCACGTTACCCAGAGACACCCGATACCCCAGTGTCTCCTGTAGCCGGCAGACTTCCCGTCTCTGCACTGTCAGATGTTCCGCTCCCCGTGTAGCCGTCAGCGATGCTGCGGTGTCCTCGCTCGGGATTATTTTACAGTTTACGTGTCCTCCAAATGGTTTAATAGTATTGCTATAAATAGATACGTCCTCGCCCCTCATAAATCTCAGAGCCTCTCATTACCTGGGCTGGCGGGCTCGTAAACACGTGGGCAGATGCGGCTGTCATGTAAAAACTAGAGATAAGTAGTAAGAGCTGGAGCGGCAGCCGCTGATCACCTGTCTAGAAGTCTACGTGCCGCTGCCCCATGATGTTGAGGCTCCTCTCTTGACCCATGTCCCTCTTGTTTCCAGGCAGGAAATTACACCTTCAATCGGGCAAAGCTGCTGAACGTCGGCTTTAAGGAAGCGATGAAGGATGAGGATTGGGACTGCATGTTCTTCCATGATGTGGATCTCATTCCCGAGGACGATCGCAACTTGTACAGCTGCGACAAGTTCCCGAAGCACGCGTCCATCGCCATGGACAAGTTTGGATACAAGTACGTACAGTGGTTTTGGGGCTCCAGAGAGAGAGATCTGTACAAGGGCTTGTTCCTTCTCTGTGCAGGGGCAGCCAATGGGAGAGGTCCCTTTAAAGGGGACTTTTCACCATCTGCACCAAATACAACTCTTTGCATCCTTTAATAGATGCCGCTCCACTGATTCTGGCGCAGTTGGAATTTTTTTCTGTAGCCCTCACCATTCCCAAGCAATCATGTCTGTTACTTTCAGCACAATAATGCCCTCTGCTGTCGAGTGGGCGGTCCTGGACAAGCAGAGAGACAGGCACCGCCCATCTGACAGCAGAGAGCATAACTGTGCTGAAAGTAACAGACATGATTGCTCGGGATTGGTGAGGGCTACAGAAAAAATGCCAACTGTGCTGGAATCGGCTGAGAAGCATCTATTGAAGGATGCAAAGAGGCGTAGGCAGTGAAAGATCCCCTTTAAATAGTATGACTTGTACTAGGGACCTCCTCTCTGTCATCCATCTGTCCATGAACAGATCATGTGACACAATTGTAAACATGAAAGAATGCAAATAGTGAAGAAGTAAAGGCTGTCAGAAATGTACGGAACTTTCCGTGATGCTATTATTCTGCTTTATTTACAGAGCCCAGGGAAATCCCTTTAAGTAAGATGAAACTAAGGTTACATTCACATCTGCGTTGCGTGTCCATCTGGCACAGATCTGTCAGAAGACACTGAACAAAAAAGTTCTGCAAGTCAGACTTTTTCGTCCGGTGATTTCAGTTTAAAATAAACAGACCCACAAGGATCCCATTCTAGTCAGTGGGGTCCCTCGGGCTCCGTTGCCTGCGCAGATGTGAACATAGCATACCCCTTTAAGACCTGTCATCTGTCATGACATGTCTGGTGTGTTAAATACTTGTATTCCACATAAAATGGCAATTCTGGAGCATCCCCTGTTAGAACTTGGTTGCATTCCTCTGTTATTCCTCCTGGAAGTGTGTTAAAATTTGACTACTGGTTGGAAATTTATTAACACATTTCCAGGAGGAATCACAGAGGAACTGCACAATGCAGGCTTAGAGAAAATATTCTCAGAATTGTTATTTTAAACAAGATAGTAGGTGTTCTTAAAGGAGTTGTCTATGTATTCTCATCCAATCCAGTGTGGAGAGACGCAGTTGCATGGTGGGTGGTCAGGTTGCCGAGGCTACTGTCTTGACATGTAGCAGGTATCTGCCATGGGCCCTGCTCTAACTAATAGGGCCCAGTATGCGGTTGCGTTTCCCGTACACAATACTTGCCCAGACTTTGGTAAGGCCGGAAATAATCTTCCTCTCTTGCACATTTTGGAGGGGGACTGTAATGGTGGGCATATTGGTTGTCACCCAGCTTTCCCAGAAACCAATACAACTAAGACCTAAGTATATAACCAGCATTAGCTCCTGGAATGCTTAACACCCAGCTTTCCCATGTTCCTGAATGGCAATCGACCTACGCTTTAACAGATCGTCCATGGCATTTAAGGCATCTGGAAAAGCTGGGTGGCATCCCATGGAGACATGATGTAAAGACTGCTTGTGAAAGATCCTCCGTGCGCCAAACCGCTTTGGCCACACCCTGAGTCCTCTTTCATCTAAAAACCACACTCACCGCCAGTGAGTGCCGGGTTCACCAGATAAATACAAGACAAGCCTTCTAAATTTTATATATTTATTAACCCCTAAATGGGTCGGTATTAATATCTAACATATACAGTTCAGAACAGATATGCAGATATATGCAAGCATTAACAGTTTACTAGTTACAAGATACAGTACAAATAAAATAAAAGGGATTAAAGGTGAAATGATTACTTTACCACACATGTCCTTGCTGTGGTTCTATAGTCCAACACTCACACATGCTCTGGTATGTGTGAGATCACCAGTGGAGGCTTTTCAGCATGTGGCATTAATTCCTAGCATGTGGCATCACAGTCTCTCAGCATTAGTCCAATAGTCAATCACAAAAATCTCCTCATGGTCTGTGTGTAACAACTCTGTAGCATAATCCCAGCACAGTCTTCATAGCATGATCTCCATAGTGTTAGTCTCCTGCATAATCTCCTCCCACAGACCTCTTACCTCATCTTTTATACCCTTTATGCCACCTCCCAGAATGAGGTCACTGGCGACAGTACGTCTGATGAGTTAATTCAATCAAATCCAGATCTTTTGTATAGAGCTGAGACAAAGTGAATTGATACACTTATCAGTCATATCTGATCAACAGCCCAGGCTTGAACAATGCACTATTGTTTGATCAGCCAGGGCTGTATAGGAATACAATGGAGCCCTATTGTTCCAGCCTGGCCGCTACTGCCAATATGCACCTAGGCTTATAGCTGCGCACAGTATGCAAGCAAGCAAGAAGGGAGATCCTATACCCAGAGACCAAAATATAGCTGAGTTATGGCCATATTTAGGCAGAATCATCACACCTCCCCCTTTAGATGGGGCTTGCAGGAAGTAGGGGCCTACGCCCCTCTTCTGAAAGCACCTCCACCTCCAGCTTCTCAGGCTCTGGCCCCAAGGCTTCCTCACCTCCCCCCGGGGTCCTAGCAGACTCGGGCCTTGTCAGACTCTAAGGGTGATTGAGCGCCACGCGCATTCAGTATGTCCAGACTAGGGTCATCTTGGACAGGCTCTCTGAACTCTTGGCTGGAGTGAGACAAAAGAGAGGTGCATGTTACATAGCTGCCGGCCCCTTCTGTCTCTCTAGTCTGACTAGGGACACTTCTAAGGCCCAGGCTCTGAGCCACGTACACTTGGCTACCTCCTGCCTGTTCCGGGTCCGCTTTCTGAGTGTGGGCATCCCGTAGCTTTACACTCATGACCTCAGGCCCTTGGGATACCATTTTAGAGACCCCATCCCGGCGGTCTCTCAGGGTCTCTCTCACACTAGCCGCTAGTTGGGAGAGTTCTAGGGGATTCTGCACCTCCCCCTCTGCTTCCAAACCTAGGGGCACCTCTGGTTCTGGCCCCAGTATGTTTGGACCCTGCCCTCCCTGTACTTCGGTGGGTGATGGTGATACTTTGGGCAAATGACTGAGGTCAGGCTTCCCCAAAACATCCCCCCACAATACATTGACAGGTAATACATTGGACATACCCTCTTCTTGGATCACATCTCCAGTACCCCATGCCATCTGCACTTGGGCCATGGGCACTCCTGGAATAGAACTGGACCGAAGAGATGTGTATGTCTCATACCGGCCGGACTCCTCCGGCTTCAAGGGAGTGAGGCTAGTCATGGCGGTCTCAGCACCGACTCCAGGTGGTGTAGGCAACGGTTGAAGGGTCGGAACGCCCTCCACCCTTGTAGCACTCTGGCTGCGGGCTAACACCGCACTACCAGCAATCCGTCCCTCACCCGGATCGGCCATGAGATCCCCATAGCCTATCTGACCACCTGGCACATGGTCAGCAGTTGGGTGCTCATCAGATACACTGGGCGAAATAGTAGAAGTCGCTTCCAGTGACTCAGAAGAGCTACCCTGTACACTTTCACAACAAGCATTGGCAATTACATTGATAGTACCTTCATTAGAAATTGTTAATTCACACCAGGCCTCAATGAGATCTATGGTAGACAGATTAACAAGCTGGGAGGGCGACGCCCCCGCAGATGTAGGTGTGTCTACAGACAAAGTCTCATTGGCTCCTAGCATGTGGCATCACAGTACAATAATCCCGCCTGCATGCTCTTCACAGTCTCTCAGCATTAGTCCAATAGTCAATCACAAAAATCTCCTCATGGTCTGTCTGTAACAACTCTGTAGCATAATCCCAGCACAGTCTTCATAGCATGATCTCCATAGTGTTAGTCTCCTGCATAATCTCCTCCCACAGACCTCTTACCTCATCTTTTATACCCTTTATGCCACCTCCCAGAATGAGGTCACCGGCGACAGTACGTCTGATGAGTTAATTCAATCAAATCCAGATCTTTTGTATAGAGCTGAGACAAAGTGAATTGATACACTGTTATCAGTCATATCTGATCAACAGACCAGGCTTGACCAATGCACTATTGTTTGATCAGCCAGGGCTGTATAGGAATACAATGGAGCCCTATTGTTCCAGCCTGGCCGCTACTGCCAATATGCACCTAGGCTTGTAGCTGCGCACAGTATGCAAGCAAGGAAGAAGGGATATCCTATACCCAGAGACCAAAATATAGCTGAGTTATGGCCATATTTAGGCAGAATCATCACACTGCTAGAGCTATTTTGTTTTGGCGTCATTGGGGTAACGTTCCATTCAGGAGTCTGGGAAAGCTGTGTGACAATCCAGACCTTAACTCGCCCTTATTACTAAGCTAACCCAGTGTGTTCCCCTTCACAGGTTGCCTTACAAGTCGTACTTCGGAGGGGTCTCCGCCCTCACCCCTGAACAATACATGAAGATGAATGGATTTCCTAATAACTACTGGGGGTGGGGGCGGCGAGGACGATGACATCGCAGTCAGGTACGTGTGCAAGAGATGCCGGAGTGGGTGACACTCGTCCCGGTGGTTTATTTTGGCTGGGGTTCACTTGCAAAGTTGTATTCACAACGGATTAGGTGACAAGAAAACAATAGTAGATAATGAAGACCTAAGTCCCACATTATTAGGCCCAGAGTCACCGTGCAGGAAATCCTGGTCCTGAAACGTGCCAGACACTGCATTGTCTAATTGTAGGGGGCGCCGTCTGCTGTCCCTTCATGGCTCCTGCCATTATATAGCTTAGGTTTACAGGAGTCACCCTCTGCTGGTCACATGCAGTTTTGCTGTATATGACTTGTAACGCTGTGTTTCTCCTCCTCCATGTCAGGGTGGCGCTCAGCGGGCAGCTAATATCTCGGCCGTCTGTGCGACACGGGAAGTATAAGATGATAAAACACGGACACGACAAAGGCAACGAGCAGAATCCTAAAAGGTAAGACCAGGACCAGGGTATGGGGGTCTCGCCACTCAGGCCTCTCCCAGTAAAGGGGTCTCCAATGTTCTATTTACTGACTGCAAACAGAGGTTTTGACAGGCTGTGAAGTGGCTGTACATAACGATGGGCCAAGCGTGCGAAGTTTGTTTTGTGGATGCTTGCAAGCTCCCTTCAGACCCCAAATTATAATGGGTGCAGGTGTGGAGGAGGTGCGGACAAAATAAAAGCCATTGATGTTTACCTTTCCTCACCTCTCCTGGGCACCCAGTCGTCTTTCCCGACGTCTGGTCTTTGCCCGCGGCCTCTTCTCTGATGTCACACGCCCCCTGTATTTGGACCTCATGATGCCAAAGTCATGAGCTTAGACCCAAGTGTCCTCGATTTTGTGCGCACCTCCCCTGGGGCCTGAAGAGACCCTAAAGTATAACGATCCGTGGATGGCAAACCCTCAAAAATTTCTGATTCGTCCTAACCTGAAATTTTTGGAAAATTTTTCATGAACCCATCTCGCTGCAAACTGTTTCACTCCTCTCTAGTTGAGCAGGTCTGTCTGCTTAGCTCAGGGGATTGTCTGGGCTGGGTACAGTTGTAGCGAAGCCTCAGCTGTGAGACATATCACACACACAGGTTTTCAGCATCAGAAACAATACAGGGATCTTGTGGGTCACCGATGTATTATCCCCGGTATCATCCCAGGCTGGAATGTTATTCATGTGTCCAGACTTAGTCTCGCTGTCTCTCACGTCACACAATACATTCCCTTCTACTCATCATTGCCATCCACCCTGAAGCGCAGCCGTAACCTGAGTCCGAAACCTGTACCCTATCTAAACAATGAGGACCGTGCTACAAATACATCACATGCCTTGTTTGCCGCTCTGATTATTTAGGTAATGACACATCCTACTCATTGTTTCCTGCCTGTCCTGAGCTGTATCGTACCGTGACAGTGTAGTCATATGTCAGTAAGAGTGACAGGAGGGAATAATGATGTGCAGTGGGAAAGTCCACGAAAACCTGTCTGTATGGTCATTACCCTATATTGTCATAACTGAGCTATAGGGGCGGTGTTAAAGGAAAAATAGATTTTATATAGTACTGCTCCTATGTACAAGAAAATAACTACTATAATGCTGCTTCTATGTACAAGAATATAACTACTATAATACTACCTCCTATGTACAAGAATATAACTACTATAATACTGCTCCTATGTACAAGAATATAACTACTATAATACTGCTCCTATGTACAAGAATATAACTACTATAATACTGCCCCCTATGTACAAGAATATAACTACTATAATACTGCTCCTATGTACAAGAATATAACTACTATAATACTGCTCCTATGTACAAGAATATAACTACTATAATACTGCTCCTATGTACAAGAATATAACTACTATAATACTGCTCCTATGTACAAGAATATAACTACTATAATACTGCCTCCTATGTACAAGAATATAACTACTATAATACTGCTCCTATGTACAAGAATATAACTACTATAATACTGCTCCTATGTACAAGAATATAACTACTATAATACTGCTCCTATTTACAAGAATATAACTACTATAATACTGCCCCTATGTACAAGAATATAACTACTATAATACTGCTCCTATGTACAAGAATATAACTACTATAATACTGCATCCTATGTACAAGAATATAACTACTATAATACTACCTCCTATGTACAAGAATATAACTACTATAATAATGCTCCTATGTACAAGAATATAACTACTATAATACTGCTCCTATGTACAAGAATATAACTACTATAATACTGCCTCCTATGTACAAGAATATAACTACTATAATACTGCTCCTATGTACAAGAATATAACTACTATAATACTGCTCCTATTTACAAGAATATAACTACTATAATACTGCTCCTATTTACAAGAATATAACTACTATAATACTGCCCCTATGTACAAGAATATAACTACTATAATACTGCTCCTATGTACAAGAATATAACTACTATAATACTGCATTCTATGTACAAAAATATAACTACTATAATACTACCTCCTATGTACAAGAATATAACTACTATAATAATGCTCCTATGTACAAGAATATAACTACTATAATACTGCCCCCTATGTACAAGAATATAACTACTATAATACTACTCCTATGTACAAGAATATAACTACTATAATACTACTCCTATGTACAAGAATATAACTACTATAATAATGCTCCTATGTACAAGAATATAACTACTATAATACTGCCCCCTATGTACAAGAATATAACTACTATAATACTGCTCCTATGTACAAGAATATAACTACTATAATACTGCTCCTATGTACAAGAATATAACTACTATAATACTACTCCTATGTACAAGAATATAACTACTATAATACTACCTCCTATGTACAAGAATATAACTACTATAGTACTGCTCCTATGTACAAGAATATAACTACTATAATAATGCTCCTATGTACAAGAATATAACTACTATAATACTGCCCCCTATGTACAAGAATATAACTACTATAATACTACTCCTATGTACAAGAATAGAACTACTATAATACTACCCCTATGTACAAGAATATAACTACTATAATACTGCTCCTATGTACAAGAATATAACTACTATAATACTGCTCCTATGTACAAGAATATAACTACTATAATACTGCTCCTATGTACAAGAATATAACTACTATAATACTGCTCCTATGTACAAGAATATAACTACTATAATACTACCCCTATGTACAAGAATATAACTACTATAATACTACTCCTATGTACAAGAATAGAACTACTATAATACTGCCTCCTATGTACAAGAATATAACTACTATAATACTGCTCCTATGTACAAGAATATAACTACTATAATACTGCCCCCTATGTACAAGAATATAACTACTATAATACTGCTCCTATGTACAAGAATATAACTACTATAATACTGCCCCTATGTACAAGAATATAACTACTATAATACTACTCCTATGTACAAGAATATAACTACTATAATACTACTCCTATGTACAAGAATATAACTACTATAATACTACCCCCTATGTACAAGAATATAACTACTATAATACTGCCTCCTATGTACAAGAATATAACTACTATAATACAGCTCCTATGTACAAGAATATAACTACTATAATACTGCCCCCTATGTACAAGAATATAACTACTATAATACTGCTCCTATGTACAAGAATATAACTACTATAATACTGCTATGTACAAGAATATAACTACTATAATACTGCTCCTATGTACAAGAATATAACTACTATAATACTGCCTCTTTGGTAGTACCAGTATTGTCCCCATTTCCAGGATTCCTAAGACGTGATGTCCTCTTTACACTTACATTAGGGCTAATCTGTGGCTCTGGCAGTGCCTCCTGGCATCATCACTGGTGTGTTTTAGAGCAGCTCATTGTATTGGAGTTTGTCAGGAAGTTGCTGACAGCCAATAAAAGCAGAAGACTAATTAGATGGTATTAAATTATTGGAAGATGAGGTGCTCGCGGTTCTGCCCTCCGTATGGGGGGTATCTGGCTCAGCAGACAGGAAAGGCTGTCCCGTAGTGCACTGGCATCTAAGAGTTAAGTGATGGGCGCTATCAGCTGCCAATGTATAGCCCTGTGTACATAGCTGGCTATTGCAGTCCCTGCTTTGTGTGCACAGTGGCGTCCTGTAGTGACAGGCTCCCTTTGTTCTCTCTCTTCTGGTACACCAGTGACTCTCACCTTAGGCGTTGTGTTGGGGTGCCCACGAAGTGTTAATCGTCCACCTCAACCAATATGGCTGCCAATAAAATCCTCTTGATATAAAGACTCACTGTATTTCTTTTACTTATAAGTTGTGTCCTAGTACAAGCTGTAAATAATATCTGGTCCTGGGAAAGTTGGCTGTGACCACCTACATGGGTTGTTACCCAAATTTCCAAGTCTGCAGATAATGGTCTATTCTGTGATCAGTGATGTCATACTAAGAGTGGAAAACTAGGTGCCTTGTTTTGCGTGCATGTCCCAGGGCTGGAGGAGGGAGAAGCCTGCCAGACTAACACGCAGTGAGGAAGGGGGTGCCACATGTTCTGTCAGTGTGGGGGGTGACTGGAAGCTGCAGGGAGGATGTAGTGTTTGCTGATGGGAGCGGTGTGAGGATGTCTGCTGAGAGGGGAGCTATAGGCAGGTTGCGAGGTCTGCTGACAGGGGAGCTGTAGGCAGGTTGCGAGGTCTGCTGACAGGGGAGCTGTAGGCAGGTTGTGAGGTCTGCTGACAGGGGAGCTGTAGGCAGGTTGTGAGGTCTGCTGACAGGGGAGCTGTAGGCAGGTTGTGAGGTCTGCTGACAGGGGAGCTGTAGGCAGGTTGTGAGGTCTGCTGACAGGGGAGCTGTAGGCAGGTTGTGAGGTCTGCTGACAGGGGAGCTATAGGCAGGTTGCGAGGTCTGCTGACAGGGGAGCTGTAGGCAGGTTGCGAGGTCTGCTGACAGGGGAGCTGTAGGCAGGTTGCGAGGTCTGCTGACGGGAGCTGTAGGCAGGTTGCGAGGTCTGCTGACGGGAGCTGTAGGCAGGTTGTGAGGTCTGCTGACAGGGGAGCTGTAGGCAGGTTGTGAGGTCTGCTGACAGGGGAGCTGTAGGCAGGTTGTGAGGTCTGCTGACAGGGGAGCTGTAGGCAGGTTGTGAGGTCTGCTGACAGGGGAGCTGTAGGCAGGTTGTGAGGTCTGCTGACAGGGGAGCTGTAGGCAGGTTGTGAGGTCTGCTGACGGGAGCTGTAGGCAGGTTGTGAGGTCTGCTGACAGGGGAGCTGTAGGCAGGTTGTGAGGTCTGCTGACAGGAGCTGTAGGAGGGTTGTGAGGTCTGCTGACAGGGGAGCTGTAGGCAGGTTGTGAGGTCTGCTGACAGGGGAGCTGTAGGCAGGTTGTGAGGTCTGCTGACAGGGGAGCTGTAGGCAGGTTGTGAGGTCTGCTGACGGGAGCTGTAGGCAGGTTGTGAGGTCTGCTGACAGGGGAGCTGTAGGCAGGTTGTGAGGTCTGCTGACAGGGGAGCTGTAGGAGGGTTGTGAGGTCTGCTGACGGGAGCTGTAGGAGGGTTGTGAGGTCTGCTGACAGGGGAGCTGTAGGCAGGTTGTGGGGTCTGCTGACAGGGGAGCTGTAGGGAGGTTGTGTCTGCTGACAGGGGAGCTCTAGGAGATTTGTGGGGTCTGCTGACGGGAGCTGTAGGGAGGGTGTGGGGTCTGCTGACAGGGCAGCTGTTTTTGCTACCCCTGTGTGTGTAGAGTTGTTGACCCATGTACCCCAGTGGTTCTTATGGGCCTGTCATGTCCTATACGCACCCACCGCGCTTATACGCACCCCAGTACATGAAGCGAGGGGCCCACATTACGTTTTTTTTTTCACCCTGTTCCCTTTATGGGTTGCGAAGTGTTTTGGCACGCCGCCCGCCCTGTAGATTTCACATCACATTCCTCCCGCTGATCTCTTTGTTTTGTTCACTCCAGTATGTGAAAAATGTCGCATTAAAGGATTTAACACTGAGCGATTATAACGTTATCACTGGGATCAGGGCTCCGACCGCTCCCTCCCCTGCCCCACGTTACAATATAGGGCATTCATCTGACACCTCACGATCTCCAGTCACCTGCACGAAGTCCTGCGGCCGCCAGTGACATGACTTCCTATTTGGCAGGTCCTGAGGATGGTCTGGGTTGGTGGGTCCCACTTCTCACTGCTGAGGTTTTGTTACAGTTGTATCCTAAGCAATCCTAGGAACACTCAGGACTCCAGACTGATTAGCTTTTAGCTGCACTGACACATGGTAACAAATTTTCAGCTGTGAGAGCAGAACAAGATCAAGACAGATTTTACGCAGTTATGAGCCTTGACCATGCCCCTCTAGCACAGGTGCACGGCTTCTTACAAGGCAGAGGTCTGACACATTGTAACAAATCTTCCGACCTCCTTCTCGTTTCAGGTTCAACCTCTTAGCGAAGACAAGACGGACTTGGAAACAAGACGGGATGAACTCGCTGCAGTATAACCTCCTAGCCAAGGAGCTGCTCCCCCTCTACGCCAACATCACCGTAGACATCGGCACAGACAAAGGCCTGCGGCCACGCACGTGAGACTGCCCCCTCCCCATCGACCATCTGTGCCCTATCCTCCAGGAAGAGCCCCCTCAATCGGAACCAGGGGGCGAGGCCTGACACCCGACCAGACATTGCAATATATCAATATATTTTCTCTGTCTTTCTACTATGCTGTAACTAAGTACTGCAAAACCAAAGATTGGATCCCGCGGCAGCCGCAACCACACCTCCTGGCCCCTAGAGGTCAGCGCACTCAAACCACCCACCCAATCCCAGTAAGCCGCCAGAGGTCATGGCTGTCATGCTGTGCAGATAGCTACGGAGCGCTCCCCCCTCCCCCTCCGGTGCTGAGGTCTGTCCATCCCTTTGGCTCATTTCTAGAAGTGCAATTTTTTGAATTTTTTTGACTTTTTTTTTTTTTCCTTTTATTAAGGATTTTACAGTGAAGATTTTTTTGTTTTTTTCCTCTTCAGTCGGGACTCTTATCGAATCTTTGAGTGGACTGACACGGTCAGACTTGGAGTTTCTAAAGTTTTTTTTGGGGGGCGGGTTGAATTTAAAAAAAAAAAAAAAAAAAAAAAAATTCAGATACTTTTTATATATTCTTGGACCTCGTAGGAACGTGAAGACACTTGAATGCAAAGGAACAATAACCAGTATTAACTTCAATCCAAAGTGCCTTATATGCCAAGCTATTTTGTGGGATGTGTAGATATATGTGAAATATTTGGAGGGGGGGGTTGTTTTTTATTTTAGGAAATACGTGACTGGGTCTGAGAATCACATGAATGAATTTACTAGGTTATTTTTGTTTGTTTTTTGAAATGTGAAATTATTCTGAATCCTTTCTGAAATAAATAGATATATAAATATATATATATATACTTACACCTGGGGCCCCTGTTCTGTGCAGCCTGTCACACAGCTCTCGTCACTATTGCAGAATTCCTTTAGGCCAGAGGTGGAGCCTGAAGTGCCTGTAGTTTTGCACCACTGGGTTAAAGTAGCCAGAGGGTGGATGTTAAAGTAGTAGGTGCAACTGTATCTAGTAAATGGCTCCTAGAAGATTTAACTAGTCCCCCTTTTTTGGGGCATTAGTAGATTTAATTTCAGGGTCATTGGAAAGTGCCCAAAGATTAGATGCACCTGTAGTTATGTTGTAGGTTTTGCAGCAAACTGTGTCATAAACCACGACAAAGCTCCTGTGTGCAGGACCGGTTACTATAGAACCTGCTGTATATGGTCACATGATTATATACAGTACAGAGCAAAAGTTTGGACACACCTTCTCATTCCAAGAGTTTTCTGTATTTTCATGACTATAAAAATTGTAGATTCACACTGAAGGCATCAAAACTGTGAATTAACACATGTGGAATTATATACTTAACAAAAAAGTGTGAAACAACTGAAAATATGTCTTATATTCTAGGTTCTTCAAAGTAGCCATCTTTTGCTTTGATTACTGCTTTGCACACTCTTGGCATTCTCTTGATGAGCTTCAAGAGGTAGTCACCTGAAATGGTCTTCCAACAGTCTTGAAGGAGTTCCCAGAGATGCTTAGCACTTGTTGGCCCTTTTACCTTCACTCTGCGGTCCAGCTCACCCCAAACCATCTGGATTGGGTTCAGGTCTGGTGACTGTGGAGGCCGGGTCATCTGGCGTAGCACCCCATCACTCTCCTCCTTGGTCAAATAGCCCTTACACAGTCTGGAGGTGTGTTTGGGGTCATTGTCATGTTAAAAAATAAATGATGGTCCAACTAAACGCAAACCGGATGGAATAGCATGCCGCTGCAAGATGCTGTGGTAACCATGCTGGTTCAGTATTCCTTCAATTTTGAGTAAATCCCCAACAGTGTCCCCAGCAAAGCCCCCCCACACCATCACACCACCTCCTCCATGCTTCACGGTGGGAACCAGGCATGTAGAGTCCATTCGTTCACCTTTTCTGCGTCGCACAAAGACACGGTGGTTGGAACCAAAGATCTCAAATTTGGACTCATCAGACCAAAGCACAGATTTCCACAGGTCTAATGTCCATTCCTTGTGTTCTTTAGCCCAAACAAGTCTCTTCTGCTTGTTGCCTGTCCTTAGCAGTGGTTTCCTAGCAGCTATTTTACCATGAAGGCTGCTGCACACAGTCTCCTCTTAACAGTTGTTGTAGAGATGTGTCTGCTGCTAGAACTCTGTGTGGCATTGACCTGGTCTCTAATCTGAGCTGCTGTTAACCTGCGATTTCTGAGGCTGGTGACTCGGATGAACTTATCCTCCGCAGCAGAGGTGACTCTTGGTCTTCCTTTCCTGGGGCGGTCCTCATGTGAGCCAGTTTCTTTGTAGCGCTTGATGGTTTTGGCCACTGCACTTGGGGACACTTTCAAAGTTTTCCCAATTTTTCGGACTGACTGACCTTCATTTCTTAAAGTAATGATGGCCACTCGTTTTTCTTTACTTAGCTGCTTTTTTCTTGCCATAATACAAATTCTAACACTCCATTCAGTAGGACTATCAGCTGTGTATCCACCTGACTTCTGAACAACACAACTGATGGTCCCAACCCCATTTATAAGGCAAGAAGTCCCACCTATTAAACCTGACAAGGCACACCTGTGAAGTGAAAACCATTTCAGGTGACTACCTCTTGAAGCTCATCAAGAGAATGCCAAGAGTGTGCAAAGCAGTAATCAAAGCAAAAGATGGCTACTTTGAAGAACCTAGAATATAAGACATATTTTCAGTTGTTTCACACGTTTTTGTTAAGTATATAATTCCACATGTGCTAATTCATAGTTTTGATGCCTTCAGTGTGAATCTACAATTTTTATAGTCATGAAAATACAGAAAACTCTTGGAATGAGAAGGTGTGTCCAAACTTTTGCTCTGTACTGTAGGTGCAGGACCGGTTACTATAGAACCTGCTGCATATGGTCACATGGTTATATAGGTGCAGGACCGGTTACTATAATACCTGCTGCATATGGTCACATGGTTATATAGGTGCAGGACCGGTTACTATAGAACCTGCTGCATATGGTCACATGGTTATATAGGTGCAGGACTGGTTACTATAGAACCTGCTGCATATGGTCACATGGTTATATACAGTCATATGAAAAAGTTTGGGCACCCCTATTAATCTTAATCATTTTTAGTTATAAATATTTGGGTGTTTACAACAGCCATTTCAATTTGATATATCTAATAACTGATGGACACACTAATATTTCAGGATTGAAATGAGGTTTATTGTACTAACAGAAAATGTGCAATATGCATTAAACCAAAATTTGACCGGTGCAAAAATTTGGGTACCCTTATCATTTTATTGATTTGAATACTCCTAAATACTTTTTACTGACTTACTGAAGCACAAAATTGGTTTTGGAACCTCACTGAGCTTTGAACTTCATAGCCAGGTGTATCCAATCATGAGAAAAGGCGGTGGCCAATTGCAAGTTGTTCTCCTATTTGAATCTCCTCTGAAGAGTGGCATCATGGGCTCCTCAAAACAACTCTCAAATGATCTGAAAACAAAGATTGTTCAACATAGTTGTTCAGGGGAAGGATACAAAAAGTTGTCTCAGAGATTTAACCTGTCAGTTTCCACTGTGAGGAACATAGTAAGGAAATGGAAGACCACAGGGACAGTTCTTGTTAAGCCCAGAAGTGGCAGGCCAAGAAAAATATCAGAAAGGCAGAGAAGAAGAATGGTGAGAACAGTCAAGGACAATCCACAGACCACCTCCAAAGAGCTGCAGCATCATCTTGCTGCAGATGGTGTCACTGTGCATCGGTCAACAATACAGCACACTTTGCACAAGGAGAAGCTGTATGGGAGAGTGATGCGAAAGAAGCCGTTTCTGAAAGCACGCCACAAACAGAGTCGCCTGAGGTATGCAAAAGCACATTTGGACAAGCCAGCTTCATTTTGGGAGAAGGTCCTGTGGACTGATGAAACAAAGATTGAGTTGTTTGGTCATACAAAAAGGCGTTATGCATGGCGTCCAAAAAACACAGCATTCCAAGAAAAACACTTGCTACCCACTGTAAAATTTGGTGGAGGTTCCATCATGCTTTGGGGCTGTGTGGCCAATGCCGGCACCGGGAATCTTGTTAAAGTTGAGGGTCGCATGGATTCAACTCAGTATCAGCAGATTCTTGAGAATAATGTACAAGAATCAGTGACGAATTTGAAGTTACGTCGGGGATGGATATTTCAGCAAGACAATGATCCAAAACACAGCTCCAAATCTACTCAGGCATTCATGCAGAGGAACAATTACAATGTTCTGGAATGGCCATCCCAGTCCCCAGACCTGAATATCATTGAACATCTGTGGGATAATTTGAAGCGGGCTGTCCATGCTCGGCGACCATCAAACTTAACTGAACTGGAATTGTTTTGTAAAGAGGAATGGTCAAAAATACCTTCATCCAGGATCCAGGAACTGATTAAAGGCTACAGGAAGCGACTAGAGGCTGTTATTTTTGCAAAAGGAGGATCTACTAAATATTAATGTCACTTTTCTGTTGAGGTGCCCATACTTTTGCACCGGTCAAATTTTGGTTTAATGCATATTGCACATTTTCTGTTAGTACAATAAACCTCATTTCAATCCTGAAATATTACTGTGTCCATCAGTTATTAGATATATCAAATTGAAATGGCTGTTGCAAACACCCAAATATTTAGAACTAAAAATGATTAATAGGGGTGCCCAAACTTTTTCATATGACTGTAGGTGTAGGACCGGTTACTATAGAACCTGCTGCATATGGTCACATGGTTATATAGGTGCAGGACCGGTTACTATAGAACCTGCTGCATATGGTTATATAGGTGCAGGTTCTGAATCCAGAGGGCAGAAGCTGTACGGCAGAGTGTAAGGAACTATATAAGGCAGTGTCTGGGGTGTTTAGGGAGTCGGGTCTTGGGTGTGACTTTATTCAGGGGGTCTATGTTTATAGGGAGGGGTTGGTTTAGGAGAACTGCCTGGGGCCTAAAGTCTACCTAACCTATCCCTGGTAGTATGTGCGAGTTATTGTGATTTATGGAGGGGCTCACCGGAACACTTACAGGGTTATCAAACATAAAATGGTGCAAAAACGAAGTGAAGGTTACCATACACCCCGTACTGAATCTGGTTTCTTTGCACCATTCTGAGTGGCCTATAGAGGGCGCTTCTATGATGTGCCCTTACACTGCAGCATGCCCACTGGAGAGCTTCAGGTTACCGACCTTTGCACCAAAGAACAGCACTGCCACACAGTGGCCACAATTACAAACTGCACCTTGAACACCTTAACCCATAAGCCGTTTGAAGTCCCCGAGGGCTAAGCGGTGATATTTATGGCACTCAGGTCGACCTGTCATTTGATGGATAGTGGGATTATATTGCAACGCGATAGTCCCCAAAATCCAACGTAGTCTACAATTCCAATGGTGTGTGACCTGCGACTGTCATTATGTTATTGGTCATGCGACTAATGTGACACTGGTGTCCTAACCTAGGGTCATCAGTAGAATAGTCTGGGTTTGGGGAGCTGGGAGACCAGGTAGCGGTCTTCTACTTGGCACACTGTCTTCTTATATACAGTCTGGGTGACCACCTTAGTTAGAACAGTAAGGCCTAGCGATTTAACCCCTTATAGTAGAGGGTGGCATGTTCCTCCTAGTTACCTATCCGCCTCACGTTACCCATGACCTATTCGGTATATGGGTCCTATATCTGCTGCCTCCTGCTGTGACTGTTGCAGGATAGGGTTAATAGTAGTCTCTGACCAATGTCATTATGCGCGGAGACTCTGCCCATTTACATGGCAGTAAAACAGTCATTAGCAGAGACCATCTGCTCTAATCACATCCACTGCTGCAACCACCGCCTGGAAATGTCTTATTACTGTAATCAGTAAATTGTGTGCTAATGTGGGTGTCTATCGGTCACATGACGCCATCATGGCTGCCTAGGTCGCTGTCTCCTATGACGTCTGTTTGTTTTGCTATCGGATGGTGACGTCTAGAAGTGTTATTGATTCACCTAACTCAGGGCCTGAATGTCAAATGAATCTGTATTCTAGGATTGCCTGGGTGTCAGTCTTTACTATAGTTGTCACATTTTATTCATGGAGTTCATGATGAGCATTGCACTTATGGAGATGTTTGGGTACAGATAGATCCCCACTGGTGGTAAGACGGTGTTCATCACCCTCTACCTGCCTAATGGGTCCATCGCAGGGGTCAAAACTTTCTGGTTACCAGTAGGAGACCCTGCCTTTCACTCTTTCTGGCCACCATAGATCAGACTTCTTTTCCAGCACTTTCTACCGATACTGGATCACCACTTTGATCTAAGGTTCCTCGGACTAATCCCCAATAATTCTTGCGGTGCCGCAGGGGCATTATCCTTATGGGGCACCACTGCCATGGAGGTGGCACAGAGCACAATAACATCCACATAATGCCAGGATCCAAGGTTCCCAGCACAACCTTGTCTAGGCCATCACGTGGCTTCTTGTACCTTCTTCTACCCCAGGTAAGTCTCGCACACCCACCTGGTCGTCCACGTGATGTAACGAAATTTACCAGTGTCCGGTTCTGATTCTTGCATTTCCCTTACGCTCTCTCAGCGGTGGACAGAGGTTAACACTGGCCTTCTGACTACGACTACGCAGCCCCATATACAGTAAGCTGTGACGCTCTGTGTGCGCTGACGCCGTTCTATCATGGTCAGCCGAGATGGGTTTCACCGATTTGGTCTTCTATGGGATCAGACTAGACACGAGCAGGGCTCTGTTTGCCAGTTGTCCTTCCTTGGAGCATTTTTAGTAACCATTACACACCAGGGAGAGCCCGCAAGACCTGCCATTTTGAACCTGCTCTGACCCTATTTTCGCCATCGTTCAGATCCTTACACTTGCCCATTTTTTCCGTCTTCCTGCACATCAACCTCAAGAACTGCCTAATCTGTCCCAGCCCTGAGAGGGCGCTATTGTTATCAGATCTTATTCACCTCTCTTGCCCGTGGTTTATTAATTATGCTTACTTGTATAGCGCCATCATATTCCGCAGCGCTTTACAGACATAGCCAGTCACTGTCCCATCTAGGACTCACAATCTACATTCCCTATCAGTATGTCTTTGGAGTGTGGGAGGAAACCGGAGTACCTGGTGGAAACCCACACAAACACGGGGAGAACATACAAACTCCTTGCAGATGTCCTTGGCAGGATTCGAACCCAGGACTCCAGCGCTGCAAGGCTGCAGTGTTAATGTTGTGGCAGAGAACAGTCCGTCTTCCCCTCTCCACCATTCTGATGGCACCGGGCCCCGGCTACCAATACTTCCGATGTCTCTGGCGGCTGCAAACTCTGATATGAGACGAGAAACCAGAGCATATGACACTGATGGAAGAGACTGCTGCCCATGGCTGACAACGATAGGTGCCAGTTTTGATGTTGCCCCCCTGGTTGTCAGGCATGAAATGGGATTTTTTTTGTTTTCTTTAACAGATTATACCTGATGTTAATGGGGTATTCTATTAATAGTCATTTATGGATAGTCCTGGGCCACCGCACGTCAGTAAATCTCTGGGAAATTCCTGTATTTGCCCCAGGATATGTGTAGTCAGGAAAAATAGGCGGGGCAGCGTACATCACTAGGGCTGTATTTGTGTATCTCAGATACTGTAAACTAATCTGATCACCCACAACACTGGTTCCTCTGTTCACTGTTCTAAAAATCCATGATGTCAAACCTGATCGCTTGTAGATCTGTCACGATTGTCCCTATTAGGATATGGCTTATTCAATGACTCCGATGACATCCGAGATGCTCCTGAAAAAAGGCGAGACCTCCCGGAGTCACCAAAGATGGGCACATCTGCGGGGCTGTCATCTTATATCATAGTTGCCAAGTCTCTGAAATCTTTGGGAGGCTCCAAATGACAGGGGTGACAGAAGCGTGGTCAAGTCTCTGACAGACCAGAATAATGGAAAGGTCAACGCTACTGTGAACCAAGCATCAGAAATGTGTCCACTGGCCAGGGGGCAACCGCATTTGGACTATTGCTCTACTTTCCCTATTGTAGACCCACCAATAATAATGCAGATAACTGCTTGGGGGTGCTATCAATAATGTGATCCTACTACTGAATATTACTGTATAGTGCAGGCTTGGCTTTGTGATCTTGAATACTGCAGAATTACAGATCCGAGCTTATAGCCCTGTCGTAAAATCTGTAGGGGGTGAGGACTAGAAATGGGTGAACCTCTCAAGATTTGTTTGACTTTGGTCCTAGATTCATTTCGGTCGAACAAGTTTGGTACGAACCACATCTGAAATTGGTTTAAAACATAGTATAGAATACTCTTAGGGCTCCTAGGAACCTATCTATAAACATAGTGTAGAACACTCTTAGTGCTCCTAGGAACCTATCTATAAACATAGTGTAGAACACTCTTAGGACTCCTAGGAACCTATCTATAAAACATAGTGTAGAATACTCTTAGGGCTCCTAGGAACCTATCTATAAAACATAGTGTAGAATACTCTTAGGGCTCCTAGGAACCTCTATAAAACATAGTGTAGAATACTCTTAGGGCTCCTAGGAACCTATCTATAAAACATAGTGTAGAACACTCTTAGTGCTCCTAGGAACCGATCTATAAAGCATAGTGTAGAATACTCTTAGGACTCCTAGGAACCTATATATAAAACATAGTGTAGAATACTCTTAGGGCTCCTAGGAACCTATCTATAAAACATAGTGTAGAACACTCTTAGGGCTCCTAGGAACCTATCTATAAAACATAGTGTAGAACACTCTTAGAGCTCCTAGGAACCTATCTATAAAACATAGTGTAGAACACTCTTAGGGCTCCTAGGAACCTATCTATAAAACATAGTGTAGAACACTCTTAGGGCTCCTAGGAACCTATCTATCCAATTTTTAGCACTCTAAGGCAAACAGTCGAAGTTTTGTGAAGGTGAAGGTGACATGTATGTCTATGGAAACATGCCTGGTAAGCAGAGGATACAAGCTCTGAGTTTAGCCATACACTGCACTGACACTCGCTTTTACATATTGAAACATTTAAAACACTCCAAAAGTTACCCTTTTATTGGGGAAATGTGCGTTCCTGTGTTTTTTTGTTTTTTTTTTTAGACACACATGGTGGTTATATTGCAAAAAGCATTGTTTTGATAGAAAAATTAGCCCGTTTTGATGACTTGTAAGCGCTACAAAGGATTATTGTTATTTGGGAGATTTATGAGAGATTTATGGCTGTGAACCAAGTTGAAAAGTGTTTGGGGGAAAAAAAAAAAAACACCAAAAATTATGCAGAATTCCTCACTAACATTGCATTGGTATCGGAAGAAGTTATGGTGGGGTTTTGTTTTTTCTTTTTATTATGCCGTTAGAGTGGCAACTATAGCAATAGAAGAAAAATTTGGGGTAAGGAATCCGCACATGTCTGGCCTGGCTGCAAAAGCTGGACTATCATCGAAAACTAACTGATCATTAGAGATGAGCGAATTTTTCAAAAATTCGATTTGGCTGCTTCACCGAATTTTCCGTTATGATTCGATCTGAATTAATTTGTGGTGAATCGCGTTAAAAAACAACTATTTCCTAGCTGCAGAGAGCCTGTATAGTGGTGTAGAACACTGTCTTGCAGTAACACGCACAGGGAGTCTGCTGTGGTAGTGAAACAATATTGTGAGTCAGTATGACACGCACATGACAGGCGTCGCTCTTAGAACCGCTGCACACTTCACTTATTTGGCCAGTTACGGGGCCAAAACTGACCAACTAACTCAAGTGTGAACTCTGCCTTACAGGTCCATGTTTGTGCCAGGTAGAAAGAACCGTGCAGAGGCCCAACATCCTACTGTAGCGTGAAAGAGCGCATTCCTTTTACACCATCGTCTGCTGATTCCACATAGATGTCTACAGAGCCTGTTCTATTAAATGCTTATATAAGTAGAGCCCTCTGACAGAGTGGAGAGGGTGTCAGCAGTAAGTTTGTGTTGATGTCACTGATTATTTTGCCCTTTCTCTAATCCGTCAGAACAATAATCCTCAAAAAAAAATAAACAGATCCTGTCTGTTGAGCATCCGCCTTCACTCAATCCGGATTTGGTCAGTAATCCATCAGTATTGCTAATGCCAAAAATAAACAGGAGTGGATCCAAAACAGAGATGACACGTGAATGCAATATTTACATGTCTTCTGTGTTTTGTACCTACTCCTGCTACCAAATCATAAGCCAATTCTCCAATTCTAATGGGACCCTACAGGGCTTACAGCTGCTACACAGACAGGATCCATTGTGTGCCTCATTTTTCCTTCCTTCTGACATCAGAAGAAGGGTCAAATAAATGATGATGTCAACCAGGCTAAAAAGGCAAAATAGTATCCCAGTCCTGGAGAGGTAAGGGTGGAAACAGCATGAGAAGTGACATAGTGTTGAGGTGGCAGCAGCATGAGGAGGCCACAGAGTGGCAAGGTGACATAATGTTGAGGTAGCAGCAGCAAGAGGAGACCTCAGAGTGACAAGGTGACATAATGTGGAGGTGGCAGCAGCATGAGGAAGCCACAGAGTGGCAAGGTGACATAATGTGGAGGTGGCAGCAGCATGAAAAGGCCACAGAGTGGCAAGGTGACATAATGTGGAGGTGGCAGCAGCATGAAAAGGCCACAGAGTGGCAAGGTGACATAATGTGGAGGTGGCAGCAGCATGAGGAGGCCACAGAGTGGCAAGGTGACATAATGTGGAGGTGGCAGCAGCATGAGGAGGCCACAGAGTGGCAAGGTGACATAATGTGGAGGTAGCAGCAGCAAGAGGAGACCTCAGAGTGGCAAGATGACATAATGTGGAGGTGGCAGCAACATGAGGAGGCCATAAAATAAGATAATCCTTTAATATTCCCACCATGGGGAAATTCAGTGTGTTACAGCAGCAAAGATATGCAATACAAATACAATATATACAAAAATGCTCCAAGGTAGAGGCATTACAGTGACAGTAGGTACAGATAACAGATAGTGTCCCAGTGGCAGCAGCATGAGGAGGCCATAGAGTGACCCGGTGTAAGCAGCATGAAGAGGCCATAGAGTGACCCGGTGACAGAGTGGGGAGGTGGGTGGCACAAACAGTACCCGCTGACGATGATGGCTGTAAGAAGGAGCACTTGGCATCAGATGTGTGGCATCAGGTGGGTGGCAGCATCAGAATAGTAGCTGAGGCAGATAGCCAGAAAAAACAGGTCTCTTTTGTCAAGGTTTGGGTGAGGCAGCATGGATGATTTAATCTGCTGCATCAGGCATTGGTGGGTGGAAATCCTGCCTGATCCATACCTGATTCATCTTGACAAAAGTCAGTCTCTCCACATTTTGGACAGGCGAGTTCTCCTTGGGGTAACTATGGCCCCCACCATACTAAATACCTGCTCTGATGCCACACTACTGGCCGGGCAGGACAGCTTTTCCAGGGTAAACTCTGCCAGTTGCGGCCACAAATCCAGTTTGGCTGCCCAGTAGTCCAGCGGATCTTTGATGATGGGTGGGAGGGTGCACTCCAAGTATGCCACCACCTTCTGGTTCAGGTTCTGCTCTGTGTCTCGCTGCTGGTAAGTAGTTTCTTCACTATGTGGGTGACTAAAGTTACTCATCAGCGACTCTAGGCTCAGGCTGCTGCTGATGGAGCTGATACTGCTCCTGCCCTCAAACAGCAGCCATGGCAGTGCAAGGTGAGTGCCCAGAGTCCCCCCGGTTGGACCTGCGAGAGGATGGATGATGGTGCAGATAGGCAGCAGCCAACTGACTACATAGGATGTCTCTATAGTAGTTCTGTTTGTCCTCCCTCTCAGCCACTTATTTTTTCCCCACTAATAAACCCCCAGAAAAGGTGCTATAACAGATAACTGCGGAGATTAATGGATAACAATCCTTTTTTTTTTTTTTTTTTTTTTTTTTTTTGCCACTAATGCGCGACAAAAATGCCTGTAATTTTCTCCCTTCAACACACAATGGCGAATAAGCCACTTATTTTTTTCCCCACCAATAAACGCCAAGAAAAAGCTTTATAAGTAATAATGCCTTTTCTTGATGTTTATTAGTAGGGAAAAAATAAGTGGCTTATTCGCCAAATGTACCCTGTTCTGCTTCAATACTCTGTATAAATTCCTCCCTATCCTTTCCCTACACTTCTAATGCTCTTTCCCTGAACTTCGATTGAGCAAAATATCAGGTTTCAAGTCTTTTCTACCACTCTCCCTAGCGTCTGCTGACATCTCTCCCTGCATTAAGTACACTGGAAAATGACTGAATCCAAGATGGCGGGGGGTACTTTATAGGGCTGTGACATCACAGGGCTGGCTGGCTGCTGATTGGCTGCACACATGGCATTGTGGGTGATCCCGCGTTTCCAGAGTTCATTGCACCATGTCCTAACATGTGCAGCAGCCATTTTAGGAAAAAATGTGATTCGTTACCATGAAGTATGAGGAAATCCGTATTCGATGCAAATCACTTGGTGCCACTGCCAATTCCACTTGGCGAAAAATGCTGTTGATGCCATTTCATGCGAGTATGGAGAGATCTAGTTCCTACACGTGAGCCTGCATGCACATGGCTAATTGTTGCAAATCTTGCACCCTGACATCAATTTGTACAAAAAAACTGCCCTATAGGATATGACCGCACGTAACTGCTGCCGTCAACACCAGCAGCAGTGGAAACGTGTCTGCCAGTACCACCACCTGAGCTTACCTTAGACCTACCCCAGGCAGGTCTTTTGGATGTTGGGGCTACACATTGGGTGGAATTCTTACTATTGCAGCTGCCACCACCCTCTATCTCTGATGTCACCCTGACTCGGTTGCCAGGTCTCATCTGCAATAAGATCATCATACTATTCAGTCATGCCATGATCTTCCCCTTTTTTTTGTGACTCATCATGGCAATGGGCTTCCTGTATACTCTCACAATTCCTAACAGATTTCCCCCTAGTGCCCCTACCAGCACTACCACCAGTAGCACATCCCCTGCCACTACCACCTTCCCCAACACTCATGTCTTCCATCTCTACCTGCTCTACATCAAATAAAATGGCAGTTCTCATCCAACTCATCAAAAAGAGGAGGAAGAAAAGGAAGTCTTGGGCTATGAGGAATATGTCTCTGAGCAGGTGCCACATGACTACTAGAGAATGGGATCTGTGTCAGTGAAGATAAAGGAGAAGACATGGTTGACAGTACAGAAAGACAGCATGGTAAATTACATGTTGAGGAGGAACACACAGAGCCCTCACTCAATATTTGTGGCTCACTACTTTCAAAAACATCTTTATTCTCATTAAGTATGACAACATCATGGCTACTGGCAGGGCTGTCAAGAAGAGAACAAGTAGTGTTGCTGAGCCTGTTACTTTCCACATTCTTATTGTTAGTACTTACCTGTCCTCTGCCCTGGTTTTTCCAGTCATTTTTTACTGCACCCCCTGCTTAATTTAATTAATGTGATTGGAAACAATTCTGGCAATGTGTATGTCTTTTTTTGTTGTTTTTTTACAAACTAGTATTTCAGGAATAGTCAGCTTTAAATAACAGTTTTTTCAGATTACAACAGGGTTGACTGTATCTTGGGTGAGCAACACAACAAAGAACGCTTAAATAACAGAGATTATTAAAGCCTACAATACTATATATATGCGCAACAACAAAAAAAACACTTAAGAAATTATTTATATATGTTGTTCACTCCGCCACACAGTGTATTTGGTGGTGAGCAGAGTAGAAAATATAAAACCCATTAAATAACAAGCTTTTTTCAGATTAGCACAGGCTAGACTGTATATTGAATGAACAAGAAATTGCTTAAATAAGAGGGTTTTTTTCAGATTCGCGCAGGCGGTATTAGTGCTTTGCTGTTAGAACTGCAGTTGTTATGTATTTAATGAAAAAAATTTAAACTGATGCCCAAAAAAAGCCATTAACAAAGGACTATTCACTAACAGGATTGTTTTGTCAGTGAAAAGTATGTTTAGAGATGAAACTGCTCTATTGCACAACAGACAAAATTAGATTATTGACAATGAAAGGGTTAACAGTCCTGTCTGTAATTCTGTATTAGACCAGGAATAAAGCAGTCTCAAGCTCAAACAACAGCAGCACAGCTATGACCTCCCTCCTAGTATTAATTTCTATCACTAATCTGCCTGTGTAATTGCTTGAATTCCTATTGCTTTTCAGAAAAGTGCTCTGTATGATGCAGTGAGATGAATCACAGACCCTTCACTATCTCCACCATTACTGCAACTCTCTTGTGATGATATTTGCCGCATCTTATGTAGTGTATATGGTATCAGTACTGTAAGGTGTCCACCTACTGCTGTCTATTGACTGCCAGCTGATGTCAGGTGCTGCTAGAACGTCACAGTCTAACTCATACACACGTGTATTTCCTTCTCAAACATTTGGCAGCCGCCATTTTAGTTCATAGACAAATCGCCATTCGTTTGGTTTAGTTATAAAAAAAGAACAATTTGGAATATTCAGTCAAATCCAGTTTGTGAAAAATCAGTTTGTCCATCTCTAGTGAGGACTGAGCAGATCATACATTGGAGTCCTTGCAGTCTTAACTTACACCGTACTTGCCAACATTTGATTGAAGGGCTCCGGAAGAACACACAAAATTTTTGGACGAGGCTATGCCCCTTTTTGGGGTCATGGACATGCCAATGTGCTGGCCATGCCCTTTTCATCATGATATGACTAGCACATTACATGCTCATGTCACATATGAAATGACAGAGAGCCCTGCACTAATTTTATGCATGTCATGCCTTTTTGCATGATGGGCAGGCTATGTGTTGGACACACTACTATATTGGGACGTGACTAGTAAATGTAGTGCCCATGCCATATATATAAAATGAGAGAGCCTTGCTGATACGGGCCCATTCCACTTGGCTCGGGAGATTTTCCCTGGTCTACCCAGGGTCCAGGAGGTTCCCCATTATTTCAGGAGAGTTGCCAAGTTGACATATTGTAACAATACTAGGAGTTGTTACTCAGCTCCCTATTTGGCGGACAGATTATTTGGCCGGATTATCGCGCCCATGTCCACCCATTGTGCCTACACTTTTCCCACTGGCATACAATAACAGGGCTGAATATCTGCAGGTGAATGTTCTACAGTTAGCACAATGTGGAGCCGCAGCCTGAGCAGGGTTTGGTGACTATTGTGTGCCTATAACCAGTTGGACGAGTAATAAATAGATACAGCCTGGGAGCGAATAGCAGTATACAGGGAAAAGATGACATATATAGCACCTGATTCCCATCCAGAATAATGGAGTCTATATGTATTATTGTATCAGACAATCACTCCAACCAGAAATAACTACATACAGCACACAAAGGAGTGAAAGTGAAGCCACCTACGGTAATATTATATGAGGGGAACAGACAGGATTGTGTTAGGGAGAGGTTTCGGCGATACACATGAATGTACACACATGGGTGACATAGTAGGAAACATCAATATAAGGTGATGAAATAATGTCCCCATATTGTATGTAGATAATACTGTACACATGACTAATAATACCATACAACACATACAAAGATTCTACCATATTGTGAACATAAATAATGCCACAATACAGTAGACGTACACAGTATAATGCTGCCATACTGTACACAGCTACCAATAAACAGTACACATAACTAATATCACCATACAGTAGATATATATAATACTGCCATGCTATACACATAACTAATATCACCATACAGTAGATATATATAATACTGCCATGCTGTACACATAACTAATATCACCATACAGTAGATATATATAATACTGCCATGCTGTATGCATAACTAATATCACCATACAGTAGATATATATAATACTGCCATGCTGTATGCATAACTAATATCACCATACAGTAGATATATATAATACTGCCATGCTGTATGCATAACTAATATCACCATACAGTAGATATATATAATACTGCCATGCTATACACATAACTAATATCACCATACAGGAGATATATATAATACTGCCATGCTATACACATAACTAATATCACCATACAGTAGATATATATAATACTGCCATGCTATACACATAACTAATATCACCATACAGGAGATATATATAATACTGCCATGCTATACACATAACTAATATCACCATACAGTAGATATATATAATTCTGCCATGCTATACACATAACTAATATCACCATATAGTAGATATATATAATACTGCCATGCTATACACATAACTAATATCACCATACAGTAGATATATATAATACTGCCATGCTATACACATAACTAATATCACCATACAGTAGATATATATAATACTGCCATGCTATACACATAACTAATATCACCATACAGGAGATATATATAATACTGCCATGCTATACACATAACTAATATCACCATACAGTAGATATATATAATTCTGCCGTGCTATACACATAACTAATATCACCATACAGTAGATATATATAATACTGCCATGCTATACACATAACTAATATCACCATACAGTAGATATATATAATACTGCCATGCTATACACATAACTAATATCACCATACAGTAGATATATATAATACTGCCATGCTGTATGCATAACTAATTTCACCATACAATACACTTGCATAATGCTAACATAGGGTAAACAAAACTAATATCACCATGCAGTACATATACATAATGCTGCCATGTTGTACACATAACTTACAGCATCATACATTGAAGAAATACAGAGCTGCCATACTGCACACAAAACTAATACCACCTTACGATGCACATACGTAATACTGCCACTCTACACATAACTGATATCACCATAGAGTAGACATATATAATGCTTACATATTGTACACATAATTAACAGCATCATACAGTGAACAAATATAATGCTGCCACACTGTACACATAACTAATACCACCATAAAATACACATGTATAATGCTGCTGTGATGTACACATAAGTAATATCACCATACAGTCCATAATGCTGCCATACAGTACACATAATTACTATCAGCATACAGTAGATATATGTAATGCTGCCATCTTGCACGCATAATGTCACATACAGTACATATATATAATGCTGCCATACTGCACACATAATTACTATCATCATATAGTATATAATGCTGCCATTCTGTACACAATTATATATATCACCATACTGTACATATATATAATACTGCCATCCTGTACACATAATGTTACCATACAGTGCATATATGTAATGCTGCCTTCCTGTACACATAATTACTATCACCATACAGTACATAATGCTGTTATCCTGTACACAATTAATATCACCATACAGTACATATATGTAATGCTGCCATCCTGTACACGTCACCATACAGTACATATATATAATGCTGCCATACTGCACACATAATTACTATCATCATACAGTACATAATGCTGCCATCCTGTACACATAAATAATATCACTATGCAGTACATATATGTAATGCTGCCATCCTGTACACATAATTAATATCACTATACAATACATAACACTACCATACTGCACATAATTAATATCACCATACTGTACACACATGTAATGCTGCCATTCTGCCAACGCCATCATACAATAGACGATGTATAAATAATCAGAGCATCACCAGTAATAGCGCCGTCATAGCTGGCTGAGTGTAGTATCATCTGTGGTGGGCAAGGACAGGGTTAAAGGGGTCTCCAGTACTTTTATATTGGTGACCCATCCCTAGACGGGCCCGCAGATCCAGCAGAAACACTCACTACACTCTGCAGTGGCCCCGAATGATTGAATACAGTGAATTTGTGCAAAAATGTAGCAAAATAATGCAAAATGTATGTGCAAATTTCTTAGTAAATACTATCAACCATGCAGCTATGCGGCCACTAGGTGGCAATGTTGTTCTGCCGGCCACTTATTCAAAAAGTTCTGTATTGCTCTTTTTGCCCATGAATTTTCCAATATTTCTGATCACGAAGTAAATGTTATGACTGAGGAAAGAGCTGTCAGTATATAAATATAAATGCTGCAATCCCTCCTGATCATACAGGTGTATATAGGGCTCTGGATGGTGTATATATGGGGGTGCATGTACTAGCACAGTTCAAGAGCATTAACCACTTTGTAATGGGACTTATTTGAGGCTGTAAAGACCTAGCAATATCTGTTGTCTTTTTTTCCACCAAATTCTAAAATCCCAATGCACTGCATCGGCATCCTGTCGTGGCTAGACCGCGGCAAAAATGCCGGTAGCGGAAAATGGAGAGGAATTCTGCTTCAATTTCTGCCATGTGAACATAACCTTATGGAGGCTTGTTTTTTGTGGGCCGCGATGTATTTACAGTTATGACGATGCCATTATACTTGGTGTTTTTTCACAATGAAAACCTTTTACATTAAGTTTTTATGTTCTCACATTCTAAAGAGTTTTTTATTTTCTGTCACTGAGCTGTGTGAAGGATTGTTTTTTGTGGGATGGGTTGATGGTTTCGTTTCTAACATTATGATCTACATATACCTTTATCACTTTCTATTCCATTTTTTTGCAAGATGGCATTCCAAAAAATTCTGGCTTTTTTGCGGAATGTAATGTGAGGGTTAAAGAATGGGATGATTTTATAGTTCGGGTCAAATGTGGCAATACCAATGAGTGCAGCTCTGGAGTATAATGCAGGATGTAACTCAGGATCAGTACAGGATAAGTAATGTAATGTATGTACACAGTGACTGTACCAGCAGAATAGTGAGTGCAGCTCTGGAGTATAATGCAGGATGTAACTCAGGATCAGTACAGGATAAGTAATGTAATGTATGTACACAGTGACTGTACCAGCAGAATAGTGAGCGCGGCTCTGGAGTATAATACAGGATGTAACTCAGGATCAGTACAGGATAAGTAATGTAATGTATGTACACAGTGACTGTACCAGCAGAATAGTGAGTGCAGCTCTGGGGTATAATACAGGATGTAACTCAGGATCAGTACAGGATAACTAATGTAATATATGTACACAGTGACTGCACCAGCAGAATAGTGAGTGCAGCTCTGGAGTATAATACAGGATATAACTCAGGATCAGTACAGGATAAGTAATGTAATGTATGTACACAGTGACTGCACCAGCAGAATAGTGAGTGCAGCTCTGGAGTATAATACAGGATATAACTCAGGATCAGTACAGGATAAGTAATGTAATGTATGTACACAGTGACTGCACCAGCAGAATAGTGAGCGCAGCTCTGGAGTATAATACAGGATGTAACTCAGGATCAGTACAGGATAAGTAATGTAATGTATGTACACAGTGACTGTACCAGCAGAATAGTGAGCGCAGCTCTGGAGTATAATACAGGATGTAACTCAGGATAAGTAATGTAATGTATGTACACAGTGACTGCACCAGCAGAATAGTGAGTGCAGCTCTGGAGTATAATACAGGATGTAACTCAGGATCAGTACAGGATAAGTAATGTAATGTATGTACACAGTGACTGTACCAGCAGAATAGTGAGCGCAGCTCTGGAGTATAATACAGGATGTAACTCAGGATCAGTACAGGATAAGTAATGTAATGTATGTACACAGTGACTGTACCAGCAGAATAGTGAGTGCAGCTCTGGAGTATAATACAGGATGTAACTCAGGATCAGTACAGGATAAGTAATGTAATGTATGTACACAGTGACTGCACCAGCAGAATAGTGAGCGTAGCTCTGGAGTCAGTGCGTTAGGGGGGGGGGCAAACTGGGCAACTGCCCAGGGCCCCGTCCCCAAAGGGGCCCCCGGGATCCGGAGCCTGATTACTCGGGATCCCGGAGTCAGGACGGCCATATTAATAACAGAAAGGGACCCAGCGTCATGTGCCGCAGGGTCCCTTTCAGATGTGAGTAAAAATAACAAACATTTTTACTCACCTGTCCTTGGCTTGGCGTTCGACGTCATCTTCCGGCGTTCCGGACATCACCGCTGAGGCCTGGCTACAGCGGTCACGTGGGGCGTGCTGACAGCCTGCCTCACGTAATCGCTGAGGCCCAATCACAGGCCTCAGCGGTGACGTCCACAACGCGTGACGTCAGCCGCAGAGAAGAGACCCCAGAGTATAATATAATAGTAGCACTGACAGAGTCTGTAGGGCCACTGTGGAGCATTATACTGGGGGGGCCCCCTCTGGATAGCATATTATACTGTGTGGGCCCCCTGTGGAGCATTATACTACGGGGCCCCCCTCTGGATAGCATATATATTGTTTTGGGCCACTGTGGAGCATTATACTGGGGAGGGGGCCCTCTGGAGAGCATGTTATATTCTGTGGGGTTACTTTGGAGCATTATGCGCTCCAGAGGGGCCCCCCAGTATAATGCTCCAAAGAGGCTCCACAGTATATAACATGCTCTCCAGAGGGCCCTCTCCCCAGTATAATGCTCCACAGTGGCCCCACACAGTATAATATGCTATCTAGAGGGGCCCCCCAGTATAATGCTCCACAGTGGCCCAAAACAGTATAATATGCACTCCAGAGCCCCCCCCCAGTAAAATGCTCCACGGTGGCCCCACACAGTATAATATCCTCTCCAGAGGGAACCCCAGTGTATGGGGGGGAGGCTCTGGAGAGCATATTATACTGTTTTGGGCCACGGTGGAGCATTTTGCGGGGGTAACTAAGGAAAATTATACTAGGGAGCCCTCTGGGGAGCATATTATACTGCGTGGGGCCTACTATGGAACATTATACTGGGGGACGCTCTGGGGAGCATAATATATTGCATGGGGCCACTGTGGAGCAAAATACTGGGGGGGGCACTGTGGAGCATTATACTAGTGGGGGTCCTCTGGAGAGCATATTATACTATGGGCCACTGTGGAGCTTTATACTGGGGGGAAGGGGCAGTGTGGGGAGCCGGTTATACTGTGTGGGACCACTGTGGAGTGTATTATATTGTGTGGGGCTTTTCGGGAGCATGTTATACTCTGTGGGGCCATTGTAGAGCATTATACTGGGGGGGACCACTGTGGAGCATTATACTGGGGGAACCCCTCTGGGTAGTATATCATACTGTGTGGAGGCCATTGTGGAGCATGTTATACTATGTTAAACCACTGTGGAGTATTATACTGGGGGGCACTGTGGGGTGCATATTATACTGTATGGAGCATATTATATTGTGTGGGGCTGCTGGGGAGCATATTGCACTATCTGGGGCCACTAAGGGGTAGTATACTTTGTGGGCCACTGTGGAGTATTATATTGTGTGGAGCCTTATATACCATGTGGGGCCACTATGGGGGGCTCAGCGGAGCATTTTATACTGTGTGGGGCCACTGTGGAGCATTATATAACATGTGGGGAAACTGTGGAGGGCTCAGGGGAGTATCGTATACTGTGGAGAACTATATACCATGTGGAGCATTATACTGTGGGGGGCTCAAAATTCCTGCTGGCAGCTCTGTGTGCTATGTCTGCATCACAGCTCCCTCACTATAATCTTGCACATACGTGTAGTGCTCCATGGCCATGTCATTCCCCATACAGTACTGTACATGATCTGGCCATGGAGTTATTGGGGCCTGCACAGTACTATGGGGGCTGACTATACTGGGAACATACTCAGTAACACCAGATAGTCAGCACTTATGTAAGACTTCAGTGAAGGAGCCGCAGTGTAGGCTATTAGCAGGAAGCTGTTGGGTGGGACCCAGAACAAGATCCTCTGGTGGGCCTAAGACCCTTCAGTCCGACACTGTATAACAGAGAACTATTATATATAAGGGTGGGTTACTATATATAATTGGGAAACTTAAATATGAGGGGGCTATTATAAGGGGGAACTATTATTTATAAGACAGGCTATTATTTATAAGGGGGGAACTGTTTATAAGGGGGGTATAATTTTTAAGTGGGGCTTATTTATAAAGGGTGCTATTAGTGATAATGGGGACTATTATTTATAAGGGTAACTATTATTTATGAGGGGGCTATTATTTATAAGGGAGCAGTGTTATATTTACAGGGTGACTGTTACTGATAAGGGGGGATATTACTTATACAGGGCACTATTTATCATTTATAAGGGCGCTATTACTGATAAGGGTGTAATATTATTTATAAGCACGGACCATTATTTATAAGTAGGTGTTAGATTTTTGCACCCAGTCATCAGTTATTCTATTAGGTGGTACAAAGGTGCTCATTTGAATTGTGTGTGGTAAAATTGGGCTTGTTATTACTTTTTTGTTGGCAGAAAGGAGGCGTTATTATAGGGGCTGCCACTGCAAGACGATGGTGTTGTTTGCATATCAGCATTTGGGGCCCCACTTTTAATTTTGCCCAGGGCCCCACTTTGTCTAAAACCGGCCCTGTCTGGAGTATAATACAGGATGTAACTCAGGATCAGTACAGGATAAGTAATGTAATGTATGTACACAGTGAGTACACCAGCAGAATAGTGAGCGCAGCTCTGGAGTATAATACAGGATGTAACTCAGGATCAGTACAGGATAAGTAATGTAATGTATGTACACAGTGACTGTACCAGCAGAATAGTGAGCGCAGCTCTGGAGTATAATACAGGATGTAACTCAGGATCAGTACAGGATAAGTAATGTAATGTATGTACACAGTGACTGTACCAGCAGAATAGTGAGTGCAGCTCTGGAGTATAATACAGGATGTAACTCAGGATCAGTACAGGATAAGTAATGTAATGTATGTACACAGTGACTGCACCAGCAGAATAGTGAGTGCAGCTCTGGAGTATAATACAGGATGTAACTCAGGATCAGTACAGGATAAGTAATGTAATGTATGTACACAGTGACTGTACCAGCAGAATAGTGAGCGCAGCTCTGGAGTATAATACAGGATGTAACTCAGGATCAGTACAGGATAAGTAATGTAATGTATGTACACAGTGACTGTACCAGCAGAATAGTGAGCGCAGCTCTGTAGTATAATACAGGATGTAACTCAGGATCAGTACAGGATAAGTAATGTAATGTATGTACACAGTGACTGTACCAGCAGAATAGTGAGTGCAGCTCTGGAGTATAATACAGGATGTAACGCAGGATCAGTACAGGATAAGTAATGTAATGTATGTACACAGTGACTGCACCAGCAGAATAGTGAGCGCAGCACTGGAGTATAATACAGGATGTAACTCAGGATCAGTACAGGATAAGTAATGTAATGTATGTACACAGTGACTGCACCAGCAGAATAGTGAGCGCAGCTCTGGAGTATAATACAGGATGTAACTCAGGATCAGTACAGGATAAGTAATGTAATGTATGTACACAGTGACTGCACCAGCAGAATAGTGAGTGCAGCTCTGGAGTATAATACAGGATGTAACTCAGGATCAGTACAGGATAAGTAATGTAATGTATGTACACAGTGACTGCACCAGCAGAATAGTGAGCGCAGCTCTGGAGTATAATACAGGATGTAACTCAGGATCAGTACAGGATAAGTAATGTAATGTATGTACACAGTGACTGCACCAGCAGAATAGTGAGCGCAGCTCTTTAGTAAATAATACTGAAAATACTTCAAATAGAGTTCAGACATGGACATTCCCTTTAAGCCAATTAAATATTCCATATTTTATTGGGGTCATTCCAGCTTCTTTACTGACAACCCTGATGAATAGTAAAGAGAAAATAAAAGTGATTTGTATCTGTGGGCAAAGGAAGGAAATAATGAGACCGCGGCTCTGAACTTCTGAACATGTTTATAAGATCTCACAGAATTTGCAATAATTAAAGAGGAAATGTTGATTTATGCAAATGTCAAAAGATTAACTGTCTAAACTCAGGAGAGTCCGGGAACTTTGAAACTGAGACATCAAAACAGACCACTAAAGATCTGGCGGCCGCAGGACAAATCAGGTTCACACATTAATTATGGAAAGACTGAGGCCAGAAATTAACCAAGGTGGCACTTAATAATTCACAGATTTATGGAGTGACATCTGAGAGGTTGTGTGGCTAAAATCATAAGACTGAGACAGTGGGTGGTGGAGACTTATCCTGAGGTTACACAGTCCAACATCTAATAAAGCCTTCCTCATATTATCAGAGGTAACTGCTGAGTCAACTCAACGCAACGCAACTTGTTTATTAACTTGAGAAATTTTGTACACACATCCTGTACTGATCCTGAGTTACATCCTGTATTATACTCCAGAGCTGCGCTCACTATTCTGCTGGTGCAGTCACTGTGTACATACATTACATTACTTATCCTGTACTGATCCTGAGTTACATCCTGTATTATACTCCAGAGCTGCGCTCACTATTCTGCTGGTACAGTCACTGTGTACATTACATTACATTACTTATCCTGTACTAATCCTGAGTTACATCCTGTATTATACTCCAGAGCTGCACTCACTATTCTGCTGGCACAGTCACTGTGTACATATATTACATTACTTATCCTGTACTGATCCTGAGTTACCTTCTGTATTATACTCCAGAGCTGCGCTCACTATTCTGCTGGTACAGTCACTGTGTACATACATTACATTACTTATCCTGTACTGATCCTGAGTTACATCCTGTATTATACTCCAGAGCCGCACTCACTATTCTGCTGGTACAGTCACTGTGTACATACATTACATTACTTATCCTGTACTGATCCTGAGTTACATCCTGTATTATACTCCAGAGCTGCGCTCACTATTCTGCTGGTGCAGTCACTGTGTACATACATTACATTACTTATCCTGTACTGATCCTGAGTTACATCCTGTATTATACCCCAGAGCTGTGCTCACTATTCTGCTGGTACAGTCACTTGTGTACATACATTACATTACTTATCCTGTACTGATCCTGGACAAGATTCAGGATCTGGTTCTTTCTATAGGGGATTACTGTATTTTTGATATTGATAGATTCTTCTGGAAGGTTAGAGATGGTCACAGGGGTCTCCTTGTCACATTGAGTCAGACGTCATTCTTACCACCTGACATAGGTCGAGCACTTACAGATCATAAATGTAAATGCAGTTTTCTGAATTACATCCTCAGCCCTGTAATTATAGGCGGCTGGAGGTGAAGACGACTGGAAAAGTTGTATAATAATCAGTCTATAATAACGGTAATTTACCATCAGTCACTGCGCAATGGGCGACAAATCACCCGACAAGTGAGAACGTATGAAAAGAGCAAAACTGAAGAATCTGGGGGTCATTCACCGTAAAGATTGAATCCTTTCCTAGAAAGGGTTAATGGATTAAAGTTCACGTAAGATGTTTCTATTCTACAGTTTCAAGCTGGATCCTCCATTGAGCTCATATTGAAGTCTGGAGATTTCCTTCGTAGATGTTTCTAGAATGTGCCATCAGTATTTGGAAGACCAAAACCTTTTTCAATGAAGTTGACTTACAATTGTTAGAGCACGCCCCCCAGCATGACCTCCATACTGTCTCCACACAGAACCCATTGGTTGACCTTCGATAATCCATTGTCGGTGTTGGCTACTCAATTTGTCAACTGGTGGAGCATCTTACAATAGTTGTTGTCACTAGACCCGATGATGTCACTGACCTGATTATGTCACTCGCCGTGACTCAGCCAATTAGAGAGGAGCAAACTGGTTTGGAACCTGAGACTTCTGTGGTTCCCCCAGAAGAGATGGGAGAACCCATTGGGTTAGAACCATATTCAACTCAAAATTTCCAAAAGTTTTGGTTTGCCCGAACACAGAACTTTTGGGGTTTGTTACCCATAAAACACTATTATAGTGTGGAGTCTCTTGAGACCCCAGAGAATAATAAACCGTGATTGTCACCTCTCCTGGGCTCCCTCACAGAGTCCAGTGCTCCCTAGGGGTCCTCTTCTAGCTTCTTTTGGCCTCCTGGCTGATGTCCAGGTTGACCATTGAGGCCTATAAGTAGGCCTTAGCGGTCACATGGGGATCGGCAATGTCATGACACCCTCACATAGTAAACCTATAAGTGTACAGTCCTTATAATACAGAGAATAAGACATTTTCCACTCCTGGACAACCCCTTTAATCCACTTCATATGAGAACCAGACACGGGACGCGGAGATGTTTCACTCGGGTGTCCTTTAAGTTCAGATTGTAATTAGTTTTATCTCTGACATTATGATCATATTAAAATCTGTCTGAGGTGGAAAAGACCGAGACGGCGGCGGACATATTAACACTCTGATATTACTACCACGGCAGAAACAGAAATGGGGCCCCCGTCAGCTCCACTCCCATTAAAGGGAGGTAATTAAAGGGGTTGTTCAGGACTCTGATATTGAGCTCCACTTCTAGGGTCAGTGACATCACGTCCATTGGTCACATGGCCTTGCTGCCGCTCAGTCCTGTTCAAATTAATTGGGTACAGCTGCAATACCAAGAACAGCCACTATACAATGTATGACGCTGTGTTTGGTAAGTAGTGACAGGGTCACAGCAATCAATATCATCGTCCCAGACGACCCTTTTAATGGCGGAAATAGCCCTAATCTTCCCTATTGCTGCTTGTCACCATGCTGGTTCTTCTGCCCCATCCCGTACTAAAATTGGTGACCCCTACCACCTTTATTGCCGTCAGATAAAGTGGAAGTGGTCAGTTCACTGGTAATTTAAAGGACCATAAAAACACAATGAAGGGGTTAATATAAGAAGAACAGGATGAAAGTGGTTAAAGTAAGGAGGAAGATAATGATAACATGGAATGGATCCTGATGGAGGCATGGACCAATACAGGACAAGATGGAAGACCTCAGAAAGGAGAGGGATTAGATGTAGGGAGCTTAAATAGGGTACAGAGGGTTCCGCGGGGAGTGGTCAATGTATCTTCAAGCTGTACGTGGTTACAGTGATGAACGTAATGGAAAAACTAAATATTACTGGTTAGTATGGAGACAGACAAAATATAGGTTAGTTTACTTACAAGGGTAAAGTCTATGTAGGGGGAACGACACAAGGGGTTCTGCAGGGGCGGTGCGATGGACTATCAAACTCTAAATGATTAGAGTGCTAAGAATAATGGGGTGACAAAATAAGGTCAGAATGCAGAGAGATAAAATGTAGGGCAGGGGTAGGCAACCTTTTTTGTTCGGCGTGCCGATTTCAATTAAAAAATCAAAGTTGAGGTACTTGGAAAACTGGTAAATAAAAGTCTGATGACCCCTATGCACGGTATTATGTCCCATAGTGGCCCCTGCACACTGTATTATGTCCCATAACGGCCCCTGCACACAGTATTATGTCCCATACCGGCCCCTGCACACAGTATTATGTCCCATACCGGCCCCTGCACACGGTATTATGTCCCATAGCGGCCCCTGCACACAGTGTTATGTCCCATAGCGGCCCCTGCACACAGTATTATGTTCCATAGTGGCCCTAGCACACAGTATTATATCTCATACCGGCCCCTGCACACGGTATTATGTCCCATAGCGGCCCCTACACACAGTATTATGTCCCATAGTGGCCCCTGCACACAGAATTATGTCCCATAGTGGCCCCTGCACACGGTATAAAATTCTAACTTTTAGAATATTCCAATTGTTGCCACTCACTAGCTATAATTATACTGTGGGGTCTCTTCAGACCACAGAGTATAATAAGCGGATGGCCAAGAGAGATTAAAAACATAAAAAACAACGTTAACTCACCTTCCCTGGATCCGCAGCCACTTTGTGCTCTTCGGGCGCTTCTGCTTGAAGTCAGCGACTGCTGATTGAGTCTCAGGGGTCACGTCGCATCATTATGCGTAATGACGTCAGTCGTGACCCCCGAGGCCCTGTCAGCGGTCTCTTACGTCAGGCAGAATTGCACGAAGAGCACACAGCGGCTGCGGATCCAGGGAAGGTGAGTTAACATTGTTTTTTTTATGTTTAATCACCTCCCCGAGGGCTCCACTTAGTATACTTGCGTTAAGATAATATATGCTGTTCTGCATGGGCAGGAGTAATGTGACTGGAGAAACAAATTCAGTGCACAAGGGGTTCCGCAGGGGCGGGTCAATGTATCATCATCCACAAAATGGTGAGTATAATACATGCTGCTCTGTGTGGGCAGGAGCAATGTGACTATAGAAAAGAATTCATTTCACAAGAAGGATACGAGGGGTTCTTCAGGGGCGGGGTCACACCCATGAACATAATAGAAATACTTCTGCAGGGGCGGGGCTATTGATTATTATCTAAATGATCGCAGTGCTGACAATAACGGGGTGATAAAATGGGTGGGGTCAGAATATAGAGAGATAAGATGTAGGGGGCTTAATGGGATTTAGGTAATGTATGGGGAAAGATATTGTATGCCGTTCTGCATGGGTGGGAGCAATGTGACTGGAGGAACTATGGGATGACATAATGGCAGGGGATAAGGAACGACTCATTTTAAGATTTGGGGGTTATCATAGGATTAACATGGTAAAAGGTAGGGGTAATGGAGCACTTGGTTGTTTTTGGGGTCTTTTTTTTTACCTCAGGTTTGTGGCACACAATATGAATCCGCCGCTCACAGACTTGTATGTTATAAAATTTTTCCCGAGCAATCAGTGATGCTGAGAAAATGAGCCCTTGAAATCTGCATTTGGAAATGTCAGGAGATGGTGAGAGGGCTTGAATGCACTGAAGTGGCGGGGACAGAGGCTGCAATCCACTGGAGCAGGTGGGACCTTGTCTGGCCTGAATGTAAATGAGAAATCAACTATATTTACACTCAGTATAGATTTTTTGTAAAGGTGCGTATGGACTTTTTTTTTGTTGTATAGGATGAGGGGTTCACAGGGCCCCAACATTGCCTACCTGCCTGCCACAGGGCAGCAGGTCCCAGGACACTCGGCCTCACAGCCTGATCATTGATGTGGTGGTGTAATCTACAAACTGTATTGAATTTTTTGACAAAAACTTACATTCCATGTCTTGTTACATTGTGTCCAGTGAAATCTAAAGCTGCATGAAAAAATTCACTGGTTGCCACTTGGAATCTGTCAACACTGGGCTGACAGACACACCCCAACACATGACACACCCAGAACAGGCCGGACTGACAGACACCCCAACACATGACACTCTCAGAACCAGCTGGGCTAGCAGGTACACCCCAACCTGTGACTCACTCAAAAGAGGCTGGGCTGTTGGACACACCCCAGCATGTGACACACCCAGAAGAGGCTGAGCTGACAGGCAAACACCCCAAAACATGACACACGCAGAAGAGACTAGGCTGAAAGACACACCCCAACACGTGACACCCCTAGAAGAGGCCACAAGAGAACACAAGATACACCCCAGAGAGGCTGGACTGACAGACACCCCTTCAGAAGAGGTTGGGCAGATAGACAATCCCAACACGTGATACACCCAGAAGAGGTTGGACTGACAGACACTTCCCAACAAGTGACACACAGAAGAGGCTTCAAGTTGCACATGTCACCGTACTTGCAGTAACATCCGGTAATACCTCCCTGTGGTGAGTCAAGTTTTCCCTTCCGACCTTTGTGGATCGGTTTAGGAGATGAATTTGCAGTGACTTTCCATCTTGTTTGTGCAGTTTGAGAACAACTTGTACTGATCCCACTTACAGTAAGTGCGTCGCAGATGAGGCTGGAGGAAATGGACTTGCCAGTCGGACTTGAGCTTTTAAGGATTTCGCTGTGATGGTGTTTCCATGGTAACTGTTTCGATTGGCAGCAATTCAACAATGTTGAGAGGTGATGACCCCGACTGAGCAGATGAAATGTTGGAAGTGGTTTGAAAAGCTTCTAATTTTTTTCTTATTTGCACTTCAGGTCTGGAGGGTTGGAAATGGGGGCGGCTTTCGGGGATCTCATGAATATTCATTGAGGCAGCAGAATCTCTGATGGATCCAAATTCAATCCCTGGATATGATAAGAAGTATCTGGGATCTCCGGTGAACTGTTTTGATGAGTGACAAAGGGAACTTGGCTGACCTTCGGGGAACAGGTGCCGAGCTACTCTTCCCTTTGTCTTGTAGGTCACCCCTGGGCTCTTCATGGGTGGAAGAATGGACACACACACAGAAGAGACACCCAAGTCGTAGAGATCTTCACTGTGCATGGTACAGCTGATGAGGAACAGTCTATTACAGCTGCCCATGCAGCTCTGCGGGCTCTCGATGACAGACTCTTCACTTCCATGTCACCTCTCACCAAAGGCGTAACTGGAAGCTCCTGGCCCCAATGCAAAATCTATAAAAGACCTCCACTTACCATGTAAAATGTATAATACTGATGCTTTATTGAGCTGCAATGATGACTTTGGGCCCCCTCAGCCTTCAGGGCCTGGTAGTGACCGATACCTCTACACTACAGGCCGCTGGTGCTCCACTTCCAGAAAAAACTGGATTAGGAGTAGGGATGGGCAAACCCATTGGTTTAGAATCATATTCAACTCAAAATTTTCCAACACGAAACTTTTGGGGTTCTTCACCCACGAAACACTATTATACTCTGGGATGTATAATAAGTGAAGGCCCAGGGGAGGTACGGGAAAATAACAAAAACATATACTCGCCTTGCCTCACCTCTCCTGGACATCCGCCGTTCTCCCGGCATCCTCTTCTGGCCTGTAGCTAACGCAGGCCCCAGGGTCACCGCTGAGGCCCAATTGCAGGGGGCACGTTAGTGTCATGATGGAGGCTGAAAGAGGACTAAAGAAGATGCCACAAAAGATGCTCAGGAGAAGTGAAGCAAAGTGAGTACAAGTGTTTGTTATTTTCTCTCACCTCCCCTGGGCCTCCATTATTATACCATGGGGTCTGAAGAAACCGCAGATTATAATAATAGCACTTCCGGTTCTATCCAAACAGGTTCGGTACAAAACAAAACGGAGGGCCAAACCTCACGAACATTCGTGAAAGAAATCTCATGAGGTTCACCCATCTCTAATCAGGAGTCACCAATGGGTCTCCTCCTGAATCCGACCAAGCCCTGAAACCTGCCCATAGAGCAGCAAAGTGCTCCTATCTAGCCTTCCTCATCGGCATCTCTTCCCAAAATCCCCCAAGCATAGGAACGGGCCCTTAAATACTGTTCTCTTCAGGCTATGGGTATCTCAAGTAACTCCGGACATCAGAGGGTGACACTGCAAGACAGCAACAAACAACTTCTCTTGTGGTAAGGTTGTCCCTTGGTCTAACCGCAAGTGCAGTGTGAACAGTGACTACGTCCCCCTCCTGTGTTGACTTTTGTGCAGACTTAGGGGAGAGCAGCCAACTAGGTTAGGTGTCCATACTACCTTAAAGTAGCACAAAGATTCACTACCCAAACAAGGGTGGAAGAGGAGATGGGGTCACAGGTGGCATGGCAGAAGAGAGGGCAGAGACCAACAGTGCTCCTCCCTCTCCTCTGCAGGTCATGTTACTATTGAAGGACCTGCATAGAAATGGTCACATGACCAGATCTGTGCAGGTTCTCAATGAAGAGAGTGTAAGTTGCTGAAGCTGCTTTCTGGGGTCTGAGATTTTGTATTTTTTAGGGGGTTTTGTCTGGGAATCTGTATTTATGAGGTCTTGTCTAGAAATTTAGGAGGATATGTTTACAGAAGGGACTTGTCTGGGGCCTGCATTTAGGAGGTCTTGTCTAGGATGTGTATTTAGAGGGTCCTGCCTGGGTGTCTGTATTTAGGATGGTCTGTCTATAGGTGATCTTGTCTGGGGGAGTGTATATAGAGGGTCTTGTTTTGGGGTCTGTATTTAGGAGATTCTGTATTAAGGAATTTGTCTGAGGTCAGTATTTAGGGTTTCTTTACTTAAGGGGAGATCCAGAGGCTTAGCTAGGGGTTCAGCACAGGGGGGGCCAACACGTCCATGTGGGCCCCCAACTCAGGTATACCAACACTATCACTATACAGTGACCGGTGGTTCTACACAGGGCTGTGAAGTCCAGTTAGGTAAATACAGTACAGGAACAATGTTGTGACTTACAGGTGACATCTCTGACGGTTTACATTTATCGTCTCTTCCATCTGGACCGCCATGACCACTTCTTCCAGCTGTGACTGTAAAGTTTGTAACACAGACATCTTTGGCTCCTCACTTTTACAGGCACCCGACCCACATTGTCCTCAACTACATAAAATCTCCATCCTGCTGCTACCCCAATTATATAATATATGATATAAAATCCCCTGGAAATGAATAATAACCCCATGTGCCTTTAATTTAATAATGCTCCTATGTGCCCCATTTATTTAATACTGCCCCTCAATTAATAATTCCCCCTAATTAACAATGCCCTGTGTACCCCCTTAAATCAATTTAATGCCCGAGTGCCACCTAAAATTAATATTGCCCAATTCCCCTATTATTAGTTACACCCTCTTATGTCTCCTTGTATAAATTATGCCCTCTTACATAAATGCCCCTCTGTATTAATAATGCCTATTAATAACCCCTTTGTATTAAAGACGACCTTTCACGTCCTCATGCATATGCGGTTTTATATATGGCTAGAAAGTCGACGTGCGCTGAATTCAGTGGAGGAGATATTGGTGCCATTAGTTTCGGCACTGATCTCTCCCCACCGTTAGAAGGGCGTTCCTGAAAGTTTAGCGTCATCGCTGGGCTGTGAGGAACGCCCCCCCCCCCAAGACTTTACTGGGGGAGGGGGGCCTTCCTCATAGCTCAGCGTCATCAAAGGGCAGTAAGGAACGCCCCCTCTGACTGTACAAGGCTACGTTAGAGTACTGTCAGGGGGAGCCTTCCTCACAGCCCAGCGATGACGCCAGACTGTCAGGAACGCCATTCTGAGAGTGGGGACAGATATGTGCCGAAACTAACGGCACCGATAGCTCCTCCATCGGGGCACGTAATGGGAAAGCCAACTGTCGGCTTTCTAGCAGTATATAAAATCACAGGTTCATGAGGACATGAAAGGTCCTCTTTAAAGGGGTTGTCCAGGAAGTGGACAAATCACAGTGGAGGTGGGGTAGGTGATAAAAAAAATCATACTCAGGCTGGGTTCACACCAACACTTGAACCCCGTTGAGAGATTCCATCCCCCATTCCGTTTGAAAAATGCGGAAAGAAAAGTCCTGCAAGCTGGACTTTTTTCTCTGCATTTTTCAAGCAGAAACCGGGCAGAAACCCAGCAGACCCCATTATAGTCTAAGGGGTCCACGGGTAACCGCTTTACAAGCAAATGGGGTTTCCGTTTTTCAGTTCCCCAAGTGGACCCGAAAAATGGAAACCGAGCACTACTGTGAACCCAGCCTTACCTGTCCCTAGTGCTCTGGTGTCTGCCGCCGCTGTCTGTTCAGACACGTGCCATACGTGACTACTGAGGCCATCAGTGGCCTCAATATTGGCTGGAAAGGACCCAGTCATGTATATGAGTGACATCACCGAGTCTTTTCCAGCCACTGCTGAGGCCAGTCACGTGCAGTGCAGGGAAGCGGCGTGCGTGTGCCTGGACAGACAGCAGCATAAGGCTGAGGACATCAGTAGCCTGGGGACAGGTGAGCATTTTTTTTATGTTTCACCTTCCCCGCCTCCTCTCCAATTTGCCCAATACAATCCTTACCAGTAAACTTTATTATTCCCTAGAAAACCCCCTTAATACTGCCCCAATGCCCCCTAATATTATCTCCCCTTACATTCATACAGACCCCACTGACCTTTCACTATAATTTATATCCTCTTTTATTAAAGCCCCCTAATACTCCTTATATTAGTTATGGCCTCTTATCTAAATTCCCAATGCTTCCAATTGACCTCTAATATGTATTACAACCCCCACCCCCAATTACAATGCCCAAAGTGAGTTAAAAAAAAAGTAGATGCTACTCACCTACCTCTGATCTCCCGAGGAGGAGTCTCCACCGCCGGCACTGCCGCCGCTTACTGAAACAGCAGGACTTCTGCGTCCTGGCGCGGACGGCGCAGGGCAGTGACGTCATCACGCAAACGTCTGTGCCAGGACGCAGACGTCTTAGGTCAGCTCGTAGGCCACAGGCCTGAATTGGCTTGTGGTTTACGAGGTACGTACGAGTAGAGAATGTATTTCAATGGTGTCATGCGGACGCCGATGCAGTTAATATGTGAGGGTAACCTGTGTTGCGGCGGCCCTGAGGTGGGCCCCCGAGAGACAGTGGGCCCGGGGCCACCGCCCCCCGCTAGCTACGCCTCTGGGGAGATCTATCTGTGGGGGAAGTCTGTATTTATTCTAAGGTACATATTGTTCCTATAGGTTGCACACCCCCTAGGACCACCCTTGGACAGAAATCTTCCTCTCGATCTATCCTCCATCTTCCATTCTCCGCTGTTCCTTGGCTAGAACTTCCAGCCCCCGGTGGCATTGATCTCACATGTCTAGAAGAACACGTCTCTTGTCTCCTCATCGCTCTTCCTGATATTAAACTTCATTACTGAAGACATTCCCAGGACAGGTGAAGACGTAATTCTACCTACTGAGCTGAGAAATTGGGGGAGAAGATGTTGGTTTAATGGGATGGAGGTCTCCATTGGAATAAAGTGCTAATAGATTTAATCCTATTTGTTCCCATAGGAAATCATTCTCCTCATTAGCGGAATACAACGAGGCCTCCGAGATAATTGTCATCCAGGCAGCGAGCAAACACATGGCTGATAGGTAAACACAATTATAAATGGGCCGAGCCGCAGACCAGACCCGCAACATAACTCAGTGCATTGTGGGAGATCTGTCAGACAGCCTGTACATGAGCTGCGGAAACTGCACGTACATTACCGCTAAGTACCAGCCTTTACTGACACAGGTAAGTACAGGTGAAGAACAGCAAGAAGAGGCAATATACAACATGTACAGACACTTGTAAGACAACAGGGCCACTGGGAACTAGACAAGTAATACCTGTAAGTGAGAACAGCTCTGGAGTATAATACAGTAACTCAGGATCAGTACAGGATAAGTAATGTAATGTATGTACACAGTGACTGTACCAGCAGAATAGTGAGCGCAGCTCTGGAGTATAATACAGGATGTAACTCAGGATCAGTACAGGATAAGTAATGTAATGTATGTACACAGTGACTGCACCAACAGAATAGTGAGCGCGCTCTGGAGTATAATACAGGATGTAACTCAGGATCAGTACAGGATGTAATGTATGTATGTACACGTGACTGTACCAGCAGAATGTGGTGCAGCTCTGGAGTATAATACAGGATGTAACTCAGGATCAGTACAGGATAAGTAATGTATGTATGTACACAGTGACTGTACCAGCAGAATAGTGGCGCAGCTCTGGAGTATAATACAGGATGTAACTCAGGATCAGTACAGGATAAGTAATGTAATGTATGTACACAGTGACTGTACCAGCAGAATAGTGAGCGCAGCTCTGGAGTATAATACAGGGTGTAACTCAGGATCAGTACAGGATAAGTAATGTAATGTATGTACACAGTGACTGCATCAGCAGCATAGTGAGTGCAGCTCTGGAGTATAATACAGGATGTAACTCAGGATCAGTACAGGATAAGTAATGTAATGTATGTACACAGTGACTGCACCAACAGAATAGTGAGCGCAGCTCTGGAGTATAATACAGGATGTAACTCAGGATCAGTACAGGATAAGTAATGTAATGTATGTACACAGTGACTGCACCAGCAGAATAGTGAGTGCAGCTCTGGAGTATAATACAGGATGTAACTCAGGATCAGTACAGGATAAGTAATGTAATGTATGTACACAGTGACTGTACCAGCAGAATAGTGAGCACAGCTCTGGAGTATAATACAGGATGTAACTCAGGATCAGTACAGGATAAGTAATGTAATGTATGTACACAGTGACTGCACCAGCAGAATAATGAGCGCAGCTCTGGAATATAATACAGGATGTAACTCAGGATCAGTACAGGATAAGTAATGTAATGTATGTACACAGTGACTGTACCAGCAGAATAGTGAGTGCAGCTCTGGAGTATAATACAAGATGTAACTCAGGATCAGTACAGGATAAGTAATGTAATGTATGTGCACAGTGACTGCACCAGCAGAATAGTGAGTGCAGCTCTGCAGTATAATACAGTAACTCAGGATCAGTACAGGATAAGTAATGTAATGTATGTACACAGTGACTGCACCAGCAGAATAGTGAGCGCAGCTCTGGAGTATAATACAGGATGTAACTCAGGATCAGTACAGGATAAGTAATGTAATGTATGTACACAGTGACTGCACCAGCAGAATAGTGAGCGCAGCTCTGGAGTATAATACAGGATGTAACTCAGGATCAGTACAGGATAAGTAATGTAATGTATGTACACAGTGACTGTACCAGCAGAATAGTGAGCACAGCTCTGGAGTATAATACAGGATGTAACTCAGGATCAGTACAGGATAAGTAATGTAATGTATGTACACAGGGCCGCCCCAGGGGAATAGGGGGGGGGGCTTTGGAGTATAATACAGGATGTAACTCAGGATCAGTACGGATAAGTAATGTAATGTATGTACACAGTGACTGTACCAGCAGAATAGTGAGTGCAGCTCTGGAGTATAATACAAGATGTAACTCAGGATCAGTACAGGATAAGTAATGTAATGTATGTGCACAGTGACTGCACCAGCAGAATAGTGAGTGCAGCTCTGGAGTATAATACAGGATGTAACTCAGGATCAGTACAGGATAAGTAATGTAATGTATGTACACAGTGACTGCACCAGCAGAATAGTGAGCGCAGCTCTGGAGTATAATACAGGATGTAACTCAGGATCAGTACAGGATAAGTAATGTAATGTATGTACACAGTGACTGCACCAGCAGAATAGTGAGCGCAGCTCTGGAGTATAAAGGTGTGGATGTGGTAAGTAATGTAATGTATGTACACAGTGACTGTACCAGCAGAATAGTGAGCGCAGCTCTGGAGTATAATACAGGATGTACTCAGGATCAGTACAGGATAAGTAATGTAGTACGCCAGTGCTGCACCAGCAGAATAGTGAGCGCAGCTCTGGAGTATAATACAGGATGTAACTCAGGATCAGTACAGGATAAGTAATGTAATGTAATGTATGTACACAGTGACTGCACCAGCAGAATAGTGAGCGCAGCTCTGGAGTATAATACAGGATGTAACTCAGGATCAGTACAGGATAAGTAATGTAATGTATGTACACAGTGACTGCACCAGCAGAATAGTGAGTGCAGCTCTGGGGTATAATACAGGATAGTAACTCAGGATGACAGTACAGGATAAGTAATGTAATGTATGTACACAGTGACTGCACCAGCAGAATAGTGAGTGCAGCTCTGGAGTATAATACAGGATGTAACTCAGGATCAGTACAGGATAAGTAATGTAATGTATGTACACAGTGACTGCACCAGCAGAATAGTGAGCGCAGCTCTGGAGTATAATACAGGATGTAACTCAGGATCAGTACAGGATAAGTAATGTAATGTATGTACACAGTGACTGTACCAGCAGTGTGAGTGCAGCCTGGGGTTTATTACAGGTTTTACCCCAGGGTCAGTCAGGATAGTAATGTAATGTATGTACACAGTGGCTGCACCAGCAGAATAGTGAGTGCAGCTCTGGAGTATAATACAGGATGTAACTCAGGATCAGTACAGGATAAGTAATGTAATGTATGTACACAGTGACTGCACCAGCAGAATAGTGAGCGCAGCTCTGGAGTATAATACAGGATGTAACTCAGGATCAGTACAGGATAAGTAATGTAATGTATGTACACAGTGACTGCACCAGCAGAATAGTGAGTGCAGCTCTGGAGTATAATACAGGATGTAACTCAGGATCAGTACAGGATAAGTAATGTAATGTATGTACACAGTGACTGCACCAGCAGAATAGTGAGTGCAGCTCTGGAGTATAGTGAAGGCTGTAACTGTCTCACTATTTGCATTTGATACCCTACAACCAAGGGTGTATTAAAACGACCACGCTACATGCATAAATAGAGCTATCTAGCCTGCATTGTAGTGTTACTTAAAGGGGTTGTCCACTTTCAGACCAATATTTAGAAACCAATGTTATTGTTTGTATAATAAAAAGTTGTGCAATTTTCCAATATATTTTCTGTATCAATTCGTCTCAGTTTTCTAGAACTCTGCTTGTTGTCATTCATTCTGCTTACTTCCAGTGGATAAAAATCAGTCCATGGTCATGTGATATACAATCTGTGGTCATGTGATATACAGTCAGTGGTCATGTGATATAGTCAGTGGTCATGTGATGGACACACAGGTGCACAGCTCGTTACCAGGCAGATTTCTAATTACAGAGCAGTGACTATAACAAGCTGTGCACCTGTGTGTCCATCACATGACCACTGACTGTATATCACATGACCACTGACTGTATATCACATGACCACTGACTGTATATCACATGACCACGGATTGTATATCACATGACCACGGATTGTATATCACATGACCATGGACTGATTTTTATCCACTGGCAGTAAGCAGAATGAATGACAGCAAGCAGAGATCTAGAAAACCGAGAGGAATTGATACAGAAAGAATATTGGAAAATTATAGAATTTTTATTATACAAACAATATTATTTGTCTCTCTCTCTCTCTCTCTCTGAAAGTAGACAACCCCTTTAAAATAAGATACCCAGCTTATCAGCCAGACTCCATAACATAGTGGTCCTCTGATGAGTTGGGGGTCTTTTATTGCTGACAGTTTTCCCATATGCTATGCCTGACAACAGCTGGCAGAGACATATGTATATGCTATGTATAGCCAGGCCCGGGAATGTTTCTGACTTTCCATTAAGTCCTTGTTAATCATCTGAGAAGTTGTCAGTGAATCTTCAGTCCTAGATTCGGGGGGGAGGGGGTAATTAGCAGTCTTTCTCCGTGCCCCTAATGTTCCGTCTGTGCGTTCACATGGAACAGGCCAGGAAGTCTCTGTATTTGGATATGTGATGGGTTGGAAAATTGACGGCCCCCTTATAATTGGGCGGCTCGGATCAGCAGGCATCTTTTTGGTAATTGCCACATGCTGAGAGCTGATATTTAAGATGAGCACAGAATGTATTAAGGCCTCAGTGCATGACTGTGTACAATACCACTTAAAGGGGAACAACCAAAATTATTCACAGTACATCCTCTATGTACCAGAGAGAATCATCTATGTCCATATGATAACACCGCCTGCTCCTCTGCTTTATTAGTCCAGTGTTATCATAGGCACATGGGACCTTATAAATACCAATATAATTATATACTATAAGTTATATGGTATAAGTTATACATCTTCTTATACTATATATAGTGATATGGACCATGCTGGTATAACCTGGGTATACACTGTATATAATTATATATGTACAGCTGGTATAACCTGGGTATCTCCTGTATATAATTATATATGTACAGCTGGTATAACCTGGGTATCTCCTGTATATAAGTATATATGTACAGCCGGTATAACCTGGGTATCTCCTGTATATAATTATATATGTACAGCTGGTATAACCTGGGTATCTCCTGTATATAATTATATATGTACAGCTGGTATAACCTGGGTATCTCCTGAAAAAAAGTACAGTGGTAATACTGTATATAATTAATTGACAGCGGTACGGGTATCCCTGTATATAATTATATATGTACAGCTGGTATAACCTGGGTATCTCCTGTATATAATTATATATGTACAGCTGGTATATACTGTATATAATTATATATGTACAGCTGGTATAACCTGGGTATCTCCTGTATATAATTATATATGTACAGCGGGGGGCCCTTTTTTTTGTCAGCGGTATATACTGTATATAATTATATATGTACAGCTGGTATAACCTGGGCATCTTCTTGTTTATGATGATATTGAATACATATAGGAATCTATCACTTCAGGGAGATTTCTGACTATACAGATCAGTTGTGACATCCGTAGAACAATAATCTCGTTTCCTCTGGAGTAGATCAAATGTAATTTTTCAGCTTTGATTCCCCTTTAGTGACATTTGTGCGGTGTGAAAATTGATTTCATGTCACCACTTAATACATTAAGCAGATAAGGAGTATATGGCGACTGCTCTTATATCATACATCAAGGACTTGTGATGATGGCGGTAACTGATTACCCAGAAGATCTACAGTCTAGGGGCCCTAATGGTGACCTGGGAGCCACATAATATACTACAGTATTTACTAAACTCCTCTAGACAGAAGAGGCAGTAAACATTCTGGGCATCTAAGACACTCTGGGTTGAAGAATTCTTCTGTGCCATCTGCTTCCAAGGCCATGGCATATACGTGCCAGCAGCTGATGGAAACCTTTACAGATATGGGACCCTGTAGGGACCGCTGTTATATAACAGACCCCACATCTGCCGTGAGACTTCTGTACCCAGAGCGACTCTGTCGCTGTCACAGGATAAAATGTCATATGGATATAAATGCGGCGCGGATACAATATTTCCAGCGCAGATATTGGCACACGGCTCTCACCGGGATTTGGAGATCTTTAATATTTAAAGGTCTGATAATTCCTCATAAACTGAGATATAATGTCTTTGGGGCTTCAGGTACATGGTAGGCTCGGTTAATACGACACTTAAAGGGGAAGTACACCTAGAGTAGAAGTAGGTCTATTTAAATAGTGGAATGGATGAGAAAATGAAAAAAAAAAATCAATCATGGGTAGAATATTTGATTTTTCTCTGTTTGGCCAAGTAAATACAATGACACAGATTTACTACGGTGTAAACTACACCAGATTTATCACAGTGATTGATGCTGGATGATAAGTCTGCTCTATTTTTACGCTGTCTAGTCTACATTTATACCACCTTCTAACTGGCTTACATTAAGCTAGAATGTGTTGACACAATTTTGGGGCATCATGCTGCATTTAAGCCACGCCTCCTTTATCTGAGACTGCACGCCCAGATGTCTACCAAGTTGAAAAATGTTATCCCAAGCTAGACACTACGAGATGCACCATAGTGCGCCATAGATGTGACTTGTTTAGGTCAATGTCTATTTATAACCACAATAGTAAATCTGAGCCAATGTCATCAGAAAACTGCAATGGCACAGTGCCCCTAGTGGTAAAATCATGTATAGCAAGTACCAAGCAAACAATTAACAAAATGCAGTGGGGGTTCTGACCAGGAGCAGTTTCCCGAGTGCCACCCCCTAAAACCAGACTTGACTGGTCTATGGAGCACATGTGGTTTCAAGTCCTCGCCATTTTGTGAGGGCTATGCTTGTTGTCAGTGAATAGAAACATTCTCCTTTATATTAAGACAAGCCTGTCTACTGTCCCAATCTTTATTCATCATGCCTACCCATAGATACATTGTAACAAACCCTCAGCTGGAGATAGCATTAGGTCAGGATGGCTATAAATAGTGAATGTTCCAATTCCTCGTCATTTATTAAAGGATTTTCTACTGACTGATCTCTAGGGGTCCGACTGCTGGGATTTCAGTGATCATGAGAACAGCAAGTGCCCCCGAATACTCTATGGGAATAGAGCAGTAGAGGGCGTGCTTCACCTCCTCTCCATTCATTTCTATGGGACTAATGGAGATCACCGTTCCAGAAGTCCTATAGATGTATATAGACCGCAGGCGAGCCTGTCCTCTACTGCTCAGTTCACTTGAGGCACATGTGTACCCTCAATCTCCTGATCGCTAAGGGATCCCAGCAGTCAAATAAGATAGGTCATCATTTAAAGATCAGTGGCCATGTGTCCAATGAACGTGACATCACATGACCTGTGATGAGGAAGTGACACTCAAGAAGCATCCTTGACGCATCAAACAGCTGATCCACGTGGACCTCGGATCTAAGACCCCTAAGGATAGTCAAGGGTAGCTCACTGTTAAAAAGTCCTGGAAAACCCCTTTGGGGCAGATATATTAAGACTGGCATTTTGTACACCAGTCTTAAAAAAAATCCCCAAATGGGGCTCTGACCTCTTCATAATCAGATGGACGCCCATTTGCCTGAATGGCGATCTACACCAGTGAGGAACTGGCGGAGATTTCCATTATAACTCATGCTGGAAAACTGGCATGAGTACTAATGAATATGCCGATCCCACCCTGTTCACACAATGGCGCAGAGCGGGTACTAGTAAGGGCCCAATGTGCGCCACAACATCATCCCTCTGCCCCCAAAAAGGGATTAATAAATCTCCCCCAAAGTGTAAGAAAGTTGCAGAAATTCTCACTATACACTCATGGAATCCCCTTTAAGAATTGCAACATAGTATCAGTGTGTATCCAATAATAGAGCGGGGGGGATGCCATGTGTTCCTGGGCGCTGTGCCCACTCCCGTCCTTTGTTCCAGCAGTTTATTTTCAGACTCTTCCTTTTGTTTGACGTTAATCTGTTTCTTCTTCTCTCGCCTTTCCAGAGGCTGCAGTCACTTCAGACGCTTCTTCTTCCTCCTCCTCCTCCTCCCCGCTCGGCGTCTGTCGGCTTCTTCAGATGATTCCCTTCTTCTTCTTCTTGTCTCTATTCCTGTTTGTCACTTTCCTATTTTCACATTTCATCTCGGCTCGGGAAGTTCTCAAAAATTGCGTTGGACTCCACAAAGCCTCCGCCACTCGGAGCGAGGCATCTCCCATCAATCAGGATGTCAGCATTTAGAAATTGGATTTCTCTTTTGTGGCGGCGCGCTTCGCACAAGTTGTTTCCACACAGTAACTTAATCGCCTCAATTGATTCAGTTTAATGATACTCCACAGGGGCTTGGCGGAGAAACGCGGCGTTCTGACGGATTTTTATTTTAACGGGCCCGGCTACTTTAATAATAGCTATTCATCTCATCAAGCCTAGGAAGGGAGAGTGTGCCCAGCGGTATTCAGAGATACAGAGAGGGAGGATCAGCCAATGGCTGCGCCGCGCCGGCTCCGGCCGTAACAATACGTTATTATTAAGACGTCGCAGTTTAGTGCCTCGTTCCTGTAGTGCCTGCCATTAGGAGCGGCGGAGGCTGGAGAGGGACTGTTAAGCTTCTGTTGTAAGTGCGGTTTGATGTCCCAGGCCGCGTGCTGCGATTATTACAGCAGAAATATATAATGATTAACCTTCCGCTTAGAAGGCGAAAGTTTATGATGCTCCGGAGGCGATGAGGATGTTCAGCTGCTGAGACCCCCAGTGATATGCTGTAACCTGTAAGGGAACAAGGGAGCAAGTGCTTAATTTCTCTATAGCACTCCCACAGGGGAAACAAAGTATTACACTGTGTCCGCTGAAATCAATAGGCTGTCTGTGTAATGCATGGACGTATTGGGTCCTCCAGGGTAGGAGACAGTGCTGCGATCATTACAGCAGAAATATATAATCTTACCTTCCTCTTACATGGTGAAATTTCAGAGCGCTATAGAGGTAGTGAGGGGGTTTAAAGGGGGTCATCCTGATTCAGGTCATTCTCCCACTGAGACCCCTAGTGAGAGAACCTGATAGTGTTTAATTTTCTAAAAGACAAAAAAAAGTCCCCAGAGTATAATAGGTAGAGGGGCAATGGAGGTTTGGCCTCTTAGGACACGTAGATCTCTTACTATCAGGCCCCATAACCACTTATATCCTATAGTATGTGGGGGCCACAATAAGGGAAATTATAGCATGTAGGCCACGATGAGGGAGCATTATACTGTGTGAGGCACACAATAAGGGGGGATTATTGTGCGGAGACCACTAGGAGGGAGCATTATACTGTGTGGGGCCCACAATAAGGGGGATTATTGTGCAAAGGCCACTATGAGGAAGCATTATGCTGTGTGGGGCCCACAATAAGTGGGATTATGGTGTGGGGGTTGCAGCAAGAGAGCATTATAGTGTGGCGGCCACAATGAGGGAACATTATAGTATGTGAGGTCCACAATAAGGGGGATTATAGTGCAGGGGCCATGATGAGGGAGCATGATACTGTATGGGGGGCTAATATAAGGGAACATTATATTGTGTGAGGTCCACAACAACCGGGATTATAGTGCAGAGGCCATGATGAGGGAGCATTATACTGTGTGGGGGCCACAAGGAGGGCACCATATACTGTGAGGGCCACAAAGAGGACATTATACTGTGTAGGGCCACAAAGGGGCATGATATTGCACAGTACAGCGCATTATACTGTGTGGAAGCACAAAAGGCCTGGGTGGGATTGGGCTGGGCCAAAGAAGGCATGGGCGGCATGTCTCTATTCTAGTTCTCTGGGGATATTCAGGTAGATTCCCCCGGCCATACATCAAATTACGTCACTACACCCTGCTATAATGTCCCCTCCAATATAATTTGCATTTAACTTTCCTTTCAGGGTGAAGGTAACAGATAATGGTGCCGAATCAATGAGATGTCCGAAGACTCCAAACATCTATCACAAGATGTGACACCTCCCAATAGTGAGGATCGACATGACGGGGAGATGGATGTGTGAGCAAGAGATGAGTAGCTGTCCTGTCCTTCCTTATATACGGATCAAGGAATGTATATATATCATTGGGTCTGCTGCAGTGCATTGTGGGATATGTAGTGTTTATACACAGCCTATCAATGAGTGTTTTGAATGCAGCTTTGGGAGAGACTAGAGTATGTTTAAACTATGTAAGTCAAGATCATTGTAGATGGATTACCAAAATCTTCTAGAGTTAATTTAAGAGTATGCGATAGCGTCATCTATAGCTTAAAATCATACATGCCTCTTAGCCGCAAGTAACACAGCGCCACCTAAAGGCTGAGAGAAGATATTGCACCTTTCTATAAGAATAACAAGTTTTTGCAGTTTCTCGCTGACAGTCCACAGACCAATCTTGAAGTAATTCTCGTTTAACTAACCTCTTAGTAATCTTCCTGCGTCGCGGTCCTCGCTGATGGAAATTATTATCATGCCAGAACATCCCTCTGTCCATTTGTCACTGACATGAAAGTAATATTGACACTGGTTGTCAGGCACAAGATGGCGCTGGACAGGAGCCCTCCAGATTCAACTCCACCGTAGGGTTAATTAATAACATTGACACAATCTTGTACGGCTTGAGAGTCGCTCGGGATGAAGTGAGCAGTGGACACGGCGACTCTCAAGGTCAACTGGGTACTGGCAGAATACCAGGAGTAGTTCATGATGGTTCGCACCAATGTCCTAGATGATAAGAGCACCTCATATGAGATGAGAAAACGCAAAAGGGGGAGATGTATTAAAACTGGGGTATCATATGTCACCCCGAATGGTGCAGGGAGCGAGAGATCAATCACCCGCACGTCCCAGCATCACAATGGAAATCTAGTTAGGAACTGGCACAGATTTCCATTATAACCCACAATGTGACAAGCGAGGTGCGGAACAGGGGTTGTGGTGCACATTTGGTGCAAGAAAGGACCTCTACCCCAGTGTTGTGCTCCCCCTTTGTAGACACTTTTACAACGTGTACGACCTATAGGGCAATGGGCGTAGTCAAAATTGCAACACCATGTGCCAAAAATGTGCCAAAATATTTTAATCCAACTAATATGTGGTATAATGTGAAAACTGACAGTCTAAGAATACTCCAAATTTATCAAATAGCATCAGGCATTCTGATAAATCTGGAGCAGTTTAGGACTGTCTAGTACCTAGTCGCAGGGGTCACAACTGGTGCCAGGCCCATAAGCTAGGGGGGCCTACAGGTCCCCCTCACCACACTAAGGCTGTCTGATCTCCTTTGATGGCTAGCAGTCTGTGCGTCATAAATTTATTCCCCCTGCCCTCTGGTGCACTGGCGTGAGGAGATTTATGATACACAGCCTTCCACTGTCAGAAAGGAGGAAATTAATTGTTAGAACTTAAATCTGACCCTATGTAAAAGTAAAATGTAAATTTAAAGTGGGCATATCCGAAACTGTGACACAAATTTTGGTGCATTTTTCTGGCGCAAACTAAGCCAACTAATAGGAGGTGCAAAGTTAAGCAACATAGTCTAATAATGCAACGGGTTTGGCATGGAGTGGGTGGAGCATGACACCGGACGTGAGGAGAGTATGACACAGAGAGGATAGGGCATGATACAGGGAACAGGGAGAGTACAGCATGGAGACGTGGAGCATGACAGGGAGGGGGTGGAGCATGACACCGAGTGGGGAGAGTATGACACAGAGAGGGTGGAGCTTGATACAGGCGGGGCGGAGTATGACGCTGCAGTTTTCTCAGGTGTTTTCTATATTCCTGTGCAAACCCCTCGTTCACAGTTCTCTTTGGAGTGTCCCTTTAAAAGACAAGTTACAAAAGTTTCCCTGCACGGCCCATTGAATGTGACGACCCCTGATGGACTGAATCATTCTTATAAATAGACAGGGGGCATCAAAGCCAAACAACGTGAACGTGGAATAAATCGTCTGCGAAATTCAATTTGTCCATTTAATTAAACAATATTTCATATTTACATCTCTGCGGCACGTCAGCCCTGCCCAGGGCACAAAACCATGCACAATGGCTGGAACCTGCATGAAATATTAATATCATCCTAACACAACTAGGCCGGGATATCCTGACGGGTAATGGAGGGACCATTCATCATATGGCAGGAGGCGGGGGGAGGGGAGTCTGGGGTGTAATTAGAGGGTAGGTTCCAGTCCGCTGCCTGTGATAGAGGAGACACAAAATACTAGAAACGGATGCTTTACCTGGTACTTAAAGGAAAACTCCGCTCATCTTATAATGTGACAACCATGACATTCCTATGGTAGAACATCGATCATCAGACACTGTCATTGTAGAACAAATACTATATACAGGATATATATATATACACACAGATACACATATATACATATATATATGCTTTTAATTTATCTTCCATGATGCATCAGTTCACAACACTATCACATTTATAATCCTGCCGTCCAATTGTGGATCTTAGTGCTCACATGACTTTGTGGGCCAGTATAAATTGGTATACAGCGGTGCTGTCATCTATCTCTGCCTCAGTATTTGGAGTATACAGTAAAACTGGCTCTGTATACAATGGCTCTGCCCTGTCTCCCAGGTCTCAGTATGAGGAGTATACAATATAACTGGCGCTGTATACAGCGGCGCTGTCCGTCTCCCGGGACTCAGTATGAGGAGTATACAGTATAACTGGCGCTGTATACAGCGGCGCTGTCCGTCTCCTGGGACTCAGTATGAGGAGTATACAGTATAACTGGTGCTGTATACAGCGGCGCTGCCCGTCTCCCCGGCCTCAGTATGAGGAGTATATAACTGGCATTGTATACAGCGGCACTGTCCGTCTCCTGGGACTCAGTATGAGGAGTATACAGTATAACTGGCGCTGTATACAGCGGCGCTGCCCATTTCCCCGGCCTCAGTATGAGGAGTATACAATATAACTGGTGCTGTAAAGAGTGGCGCTGTCCGTCTCCTGGGACTCAGTATGAGGAGTATACAGTATAACTGGCGCTGTATACAGTGGCGCTGCCCGTCTCCCCGGCCTCAGTATGAGGAGTATACAGTATAACTGGCGCTGTATACAGTGGCGCTGCCTGTCTCCCCGGCCTCAGTATGAGGAGTATATAACTGGCATTGTATACAGCGGCGCTGTCCGTCTCCCCCAGCCTCAGTATGAGGAGTATACAGTATAACTGGTGCTGTATACAGTGGCACTGCCCGTCTCACGGGCCTCAGTATGTGGAGTATACAGTATAACTGGCGCTGTATACAGTGGTGCTGCCCATCTTCCCGGCCTCAGTATGAGGAGTATACAGTATAACTGGCGCTGTATACAGTGGTGCTGCCCATCTTCCCGGCCTCAGTATGAGGAGTATACAGTATAACTGGCGCTGTATACAGCGGCGCTGCCCATCTCCCAGGACTCAGTATGAGGAGTATACAGTATAACTGGTGCTGTATACAGTGGCACTGCCCGTCTCACGGGCCTCAGTATGTGGAGTATACAGTATAACTGGCGCTGTATACAGTGGTGCTGCCCATCTTCCCGGCCTCAGTATGAGGAGTATACAGTATAACTGGTGCTGTATACAGCGGCGCTGCCCATCTCCCAGGACTCAGTATGAGGAGTATACAGTATAACTGGCGCTGTATACAGCGGCGCTGCCCATCTCCCAGGACTCAGTATGAGGAGTATACAGTATAACTGGTGCTGTATACAGCGGCGCCGCCCGTCTCCCGGGCCTCAGTATGAGGAGTATACAGTATAACTGGCGCTGTATACAGTGGCGCTGTCCGTCTCCTGGGACTCAGTATGAGGAGTATACAGTACAACTGGCGCTGCATACAGTGGGGCTGCCCATCTCCCGGGCCTCAGTATGAGGAGTATACAATATAACTGGTGCTGTATACAGAGACGCTGTCCGTCTCCTGGGACTCAGTATGAGGAGTATACAGTATAACTGGCGCTGTATACAGTGGCGCTGTCCGTCTCCCGGGCCTCAGTATGAGGAGTATACAGTATAACTGGCGCTGTATACAGCGGCGCTGCCCGTCTCCCAGGCCTCAGTATGAGGAGTATACAATATAACTGGCGCTGTATACAGCGGCGCTGTCCGTCTCCTGGGACTCAGTATGAGGAGTATACAGTATAACTGGTGCTGTATACAGTGGCGCTGCCCGTCTCCCCCGGCCTCAGTATGAGGAGTATATAACTGGCATTGTATACAGCGGCACTGTCCGTCTCCTGGCACTCAGTATGAGGAGTATACAGCATAACTGGCGCTGTATACAGCGGCGCTGCCCATTTCCCGGGCCTCAGTATGAGGAGTATACAATATAACTGGTGCTGTATACAGCGGCGCTGTCCATCTCTCCGGCCTCAGTATGAGGAGTATACAGTATAACTGGTGCTGTATACAGCGGCGCTGTCCATCTCTCCGGACTCAGTATGAGGAGTATACAGTATAACTGGCGCTGTATACAGTGGCACTGCCCGTCTCATGGGCCCCAGTATGTGGAGTATACAATATAACTGGCGCTGTATACAGTGGTGCTGCCCATCTTCCCGGCCTCAGTATGAGGAGTATATAACTGGTGCTGTATACAGCGGCGCTGTCCGTCTCCCCGGCCTCAGTATGAGGAGTATACAATATAACTGGCGCTGTATACAGTGGTGCTGCCCATCTTCCCGGCCTCAGTATGAGGAGTATACAGTATAACTGGCGCTGTATACAGCGGCGCTGCCCATCTCCCAGGACTCAGTATGAGGAGTATACAGTATAACTGGTGCTGTATACAGAGACGCTGTCCGTCTCCTGGGACTCAGTATGAGGAGTATACAGTATAACTGGTGCTGTATACAGCGGCGCTGCCCGTCTCCCCGGCCTCAGTATGAAGAGTATACAATATAACTGGTGCTGTATACAGCGGCGCTGCCCGTCTCCCCCGGCCTCAGTATGAGGAGTATACAGTATAACTGGCGCTGTATACAGCGGCGCTGCCCATCTCCCAGGACTCAGTATGAGGAGTATACAGTATAACTGGTGCTGTATACAGAGACGCTGTCCGTCTCCTGGGACTCAGTATGAGGAGTATACAGTATAACTGGTGCTGTATACAGCGGCGCTGCCCGTCTCCGCGGGCCTCAGTATGAGGAGTATACAGTATAACTGGTGCTGTATACAGTGGCGCTGCCCATCTCCCAGGACTCAGTATGAGGTAGTATACAGTATAACTGGTGCTGTATACAGTGGCGCTGCCCATCTCCCAGGACTCAGTATGAGGAGTATACAGTATAACTGGCACTGTATACAGCGGCGCTGCCCATCTCCCAGGACTCAGTATGAGGAGTATACAGTATAACTGGTGATGTATACAGCGGCGCTGCCCATCTCCCAGGACTCAGTATGAGGAGTATACAGTATAACTGGTGCTGTATACAGCGGCTCTGCCCGTCTCCTGGGACTCAGTATGAGGAGTATACAGTATAACTGGCGCTGTATACAGTGGCGCTGCCCGTCTCCTGGGACTCAGTATGAGGAGTATACAGTATAACTGGCGCTGTATACAGCGGTGCTGCCCTGTCTCCTAGGCCTCAGTATGAGGAGTATACAATATAACTGGCGCTGTATACAGAGACGCTGCCCGTCTCCCCCGGCCTCAGTATGAGGAGTATACAGTATAACTGGCGCTGTATACAGCGGCGCTGCCCATCTTCCCGGCCTCAGTATGAGGAGTATACAGTATAACTGGCGCTGTATACAGTGGCGCTGCCCATCTCCCAGGACTCAGTATGAGGAGTATACAGTATAACTGGCGCTGTATACAGCGGCGCTGCCCATCTTCCCGGCCTCAGTATGAGGAGTATACAGTATAACTGGCGCTGTATACAGCGGCGCTGCCCATCTCCCAGGACTCAGTATGAGGAGTATACAGTATAACTGGTGCTGTATACAGCGGCGCCGCCCGTCTCCCGGGCCTCAGTATGAGGAGTATACAGTATAACTGGCGCTGTATACAGCGGCGCTGCCCATCTCCCAGGACTCAGTATGAGGAGTATACAGTATAACTGGTGCTGTATACAGCGGCGCCGCCCGTCTCCCGGGCCTCAGTATGAGGAGTATACAGTATAACTGGCGCTGTATACAGCGGCGCTGCCCATCTCCCAGGACTCAGTATGAGGAGTATACAGTATAACTGGTGCTGTATACAGAGACGCTGTCCGTCTCCCAGGCCTCAGTATGAGGAGTATACAGTATAACTGGCGCTGTATACAGCGGTGCTGCCCCATCTCCTAGGCCTCAGTATGAGGAGTATACAGTATAACTGGTGCTGTATACAGCGGCGCTGCCCGTCTCCACGGCCTCAGTATGAGGAGTATACAGTATAACTGGTGCTGTATACAGCGGCGCCCGTCTCCCGGGCTTCAGCCTGGCATCATATGGCTCATCGTCTGCAGTTCCGCTGATTTGGATCCATTTCCCCGGAGTTCTCTGGGCACAGATGCCAGTAATTGTAAATTAATTTCGCGATCTGCTCAGTGTCCCTTCCTCCCGATGCCGGCGCTCTCAGGAGGGGACGCCTGTAGGGGGCAGCTTCATCTGTGAGTTCAGTTACCCAGAACTCATTTAACCTTTTCATTCCCAACGACATACAAAGATACTGCAAAAGTCCTTGAATCACCCTATTAAGGTTATGATCTGTCTCTAGGAAAGCTGAGTGACAATACCCAGCTTTCCCAGGCCTCTGAATAACAAATATGTCCAATTATAGAGTTGCATGGGAATGAATAATGTATCATTGTATCAATAGAAGGGTCTGTCTAGGAAAGCTGGGTGACAACTCTCTGGCTGTAGAAGTGGCCATATTGGTTGTCCCCCAGCTTTCCCAAAATCAGATAGAATGCAAAAATTGTATAAATAGGAAGCTGGACACCATCATAGTTCAGTCTAAAAGGTCAGTACAGTGTTTGATGGCAGAGAAAGCTTGTATGGAGAGGATGCAATTGTAACAAACCCACAGCTATAGTTAAATTGGTCATGATGATGTTTTCAGCCTGTATATGAGAATTTTTCCATTTACTGAAAGCAAGCACAGATACTGAGACGTCATATGCCTTATACTAAAATGTTTCCAACTTTTTCATATTCTTTACATTTGAATTTTCCACCATTTTCAAGATTTCTGCTTGCTGTAAATGACTGCAAACATTAAAACCACAGTGGTTAACCCTGACTTCTCACAGCTGAGGGTTTGTTACCATTGTATCTAATCTGTGATCTAAACACGTCAGCAGCATAGAGCTCTGCCCCGTCCTGGTAGTTTGTTACAATGTATCAGT
>CAMRHE010000713.1:285000-435000 GCA_947044405.1 Leptodactylus fallax | reverse complement strand
GTGCCAAATACTAATGAAATGTATGTAAACTTGTGACTTTGCAGAAAATAATAAAAATGCCTTAAAAATTCTCTCTCTCATTATTCTGGCATTTGGCAAATATAAATAATTTTGGTAATCCTAATTGACCTAAAATAGGAAAGGTTTATTCTGATTTCATGTCAGATAGTGAGAAAAACATCCATATGTGTCTTTTTATATAGTGGATGTAAACTTCTGGTTTCAACTGTATATAATAGGGATGTTTAGGGAGGGGCCCTTGTACTTGGGTCAGTGCCAGCAGTGATGTGGACCGCACAGGGTGGGGGACCATAGTGAGGGGCCAGGCCCACGCTGAGTATTGCTATGACCCCGCATGTTGTTCTATTCTCCCCGATGTTGGGAATGTAGAAGGTGAAGGCTCTCAAGTTAATCCTGACCTGGATCATTACACCCTCAGGACTCGCCATTAGTCTTGTAATATTAAGACACATCAGGCAGCGAAGAGCGAAGAAATGAACCTGCAGGTTATTAAAATACAATGAAGGGGAAGAAGAAATGAGCGTCAGGTCAATATCATATCCTAATAAATCCTCCGGAGTCTGGAAGATACAGGGATGTGTCAGACATAATAATGTCTTCATCTGCACATGGCAGATTCCAGTCTGTTTATCTATCTATCTATTTACTTGTCTATCCATCTCATATCTATCTATCTATCTATCTATCTATCTATCTATCTGTCTGTCTGTCTGTCTATCTATCTATCTATCTATCTATCTATCTATCTCTATCTAATATCTATCTCATATCTATCTCATATCTATCTATCTATCTATGTCATATCTATCTCTCTATCTATCTATCTATCTATCTATCTCATATCTATCTATCTCATATCTATCTATCTATCTATCTATCTCATATCTATCTATCTATCTCATATCTATCTATCTCATATCTATCTATCTATCTATCTATCTATCTATCTATCTATCTCATATCTATCTATCTATCTCTCATGTCTATCTATCTATCTATCTATCTATCTATCTATCTATCTATCTCATGTCTATCTATCTTTTTGATATCTTGATTCTTGGAGAACCCTCTTATCTGGGCGCAGGTACTTGGGATGTATAAATCATAGCCCGGCCCGTAGAACATCACATCGCTCTTCCGCACAGTCAATAATTTATTCTCTGCATTAATATTTTAGCCTCATTATTCAGCCATTTGTAATAAGGCGAGACAATGCAGAAGTGATGGATCCCTGATAGAATTCAGCAGATCCGTCAGCGCCCGCCTAATTACAGACCTGAGCTAAGTGACTAATCTGACACATGCAATCTATTTAAAGGGGACCCTACAAAACACATTGCTAGGCCATATACGTCTGGTCTTCAGCTTTCCCAGGCTCCTGAAAGGCATCTACCAAGTTATATTGTTTCTGCAACCCTCTCCCATACAAGGACTTGCCGTTCCAGTATCTAATGAAGCTAGGTGTCATCCTCTTTAAGAGTGCAAATGGCAGCCATTTGGTTTGTCACCCAGCTTTTCCAGAATCAGATATTTTTAACAACTTGGCTAAAGAAAACGATGACTCATTGACTTCTACTTAGTGTTTTTTCCCTCTTTTTCTGGGGTGAGTGGAGCGTTGTATATCCTTATTATATAAGACAAGACGTGGGTTGTATCAGATCGCTGTGGTTTTCTTAATTATTATAGATTTTCCTATGATCTTGTTTATCCCAAATGTCTGTTTGATGGAGATTTATATTGTTTACTCAATTATGAGGGATTGGAGCAGAATACACGGGGACCCATCTGCCCACCGTGTGAGAAAGCAGATAAGAAAGCAAATAAACTGGGCAGATTATTACAATGAAGACTCTCCCCGATCATTATAAGCTTATTGCGGTACAGCAGCTTAGACTGGAAGGGAGTTATTGCCGTATAATATTGCCTTAAATGACTTTACAACTGTAGAAGAACCACAATCTGCACCTTCATGTCATAGTAAGACATTAAAGGTGAAATAGTTCATCCTGGCCCATAAATGTATTTGCCTTGGCAGAAGCAGCTACCTGGCACTGGTTACTAACATTGTTTACCTACAGCGAATACTATGCTAGGTTTATGACATAACAAGTCTGTGCCCAGAGCTGTGTGTGTACTCAGGTGGTGACTCTGTATGACAACACCGGGGCGGATATTTCACCTAGATGTGACACAGGAAAATATCAGTGTCATGCAAGGATCGGGTATAATCCCATATCTATGTAACCTCTTCTCTTGGGTCCTCAGTACACATAATATTGAGTGAAATCCTGGTAATACTCCTGTTTTCCGAGTATTTTACACTATGTGGCCTTTACAATAGCCATATGTATAGTTCTGCATCCAGACTGTGAGTGATACAGCTCTCCCTGCCCCTCTCTCAGCAGCAAGTCTCAGCAGAATCAGGAAGTTGTGATATTGATTGACAGGGGGCAGGGCATTCAGTCATAAAACACAAATCTAAGATGTTCCTATGATGATCAAGTTCCCAGACTACCAGACTAAACCATAAACCCCTTTAAAAAATTTACATGGCATTGGATCTACCAAAGGTGAGCACCAATTGGCCGCAGGGCTGGCACTGGTATGCACCATATCTATCTCTGACTGGCACATACTATATCTATCTTTGTCTTTTTTGTATATTTTCTCACCAATATCCAGAACCTAAGCCAATGTGAGCCTCTCTAGTGTCCAGAGTGTGAGTGATAAAGCTCTCCCTGCCTCTCTCTAAGCAGTAAGTCTCAGCAGAATCAGGAAGTTGTGATATTGATTGACAGGGGGCAGGGCTTTTGATCATAAAACACAAAACTAAGATGGTTTTATGATGATCAATCTCCCAGACTACCCAACTATATCTTCAAACATTTTTTTTGAAGATTATGACCCCTGTAAAAAAAAAGTTTACATGGCATTGGACCTACCAATGTTGAGCACCAACTGGCCGCAAGGCTGGCACTGGTATATACTATATCTATCTCTGACTGGCACATACTATGCCTATCTTTGCCTTTTTTGTATATTTCCTCGTCGATATCCAGGACCTATCAGAATATGAGCCCCCCCCTGGTGTCCAGACTGTGAATGAAACAGCTCTCCCTGCCTCTCTCTCAGCAGCAAGTCTCAGCAGGCCAAGAAGCTGTGGCATTGATTGACGGGGACTGGCATTAGTTGGGCACCAGTCTGGCACTTTTGACACTGTCACATATTATATCGTTCTCAGTTTTTTATGTATATTTGCTCACCAATATCCAGAACCCAACAGAATATGAGCCCCCCTGGTGTCCAGACTGTGAATGAAACAGCTCTTCCTGCCTCTCTCTCAGCAGCAAGTCTCAGCAGAGCCAGGAAGTTGTGGTATTGACTGATATCGCAAAATAGTTAGAACCCCTTTAATAAATTTACATGGCACTAAACCTGCCATTGGGGAGCATGAATTGGGAGCAAGGCTGGCGCTGTTGGCACTGGCACGTACTATATCTGTTTTTGCCTTTTTTTTTGTAGATTTCCACACCGATATCCAGGGCCTAACACAATATGAGCCCTTCTAGTGTATGACTGAGTGTAAATTACTTCTTGGAGCTGGAAACAGGTCAAGTAGAAAAAGTCTCTCCCCTCTCAGCACGGAACATTCTCTACATATAAAATAAGTTTGTACCTGGTGAAAATACAAGAGAATATTCCAAATCTGCTCTCTGGGACCTTGTCAGAAATGTCGGCCTCTCACAGTACCCTGCCAATTATACTGCACATGGCTGTTAGTAAATAATTCACACCTCGCTGTCTACATATTGAGGTCAACCAAGGGCCCCTCCACCCCCACGAGACAGACATGGCCTTGTGTGCAGGCAGCCACCAAAATCTGCAGTTATGTAGGAGATGCTGGGAACAAGGCTGGCGTCCTTACCGCACAGAACTTATTATAAGTCTTATTATAGCAATGGACGTGTGACCCTGCAAAGAGACCAAGAGGGGACCCCTTACAACTGGTTACCCCTTGAACATCTTATAAGACATATCATCTACCAAATGAAAACTTCCAGGTTTCTGCCAGTTTAGAAGAAAGGTCTGGAGGTAAATAGTGTACACCGGAGAGTGCGTCTATGTCAACTATATGTGGCTTCAAAAGGAGTCATATGTAAGATAGCAGCCCCACTAAAGTTTTTGCCCCTCATTCTGGCCCTACATGTGCACCTTGGACTCATTACTTGACATGCCTTTGCAGCAGCTGCCTGGCATCATTTGCTAAAGTCATGTTTACTGCCCAATAATAACATTATTACATGTAATGAGGTGCAGGATCCTGTATTACCCCAGGCAGGCCCCAGGATAGAGCACACAATTTTGTATTCTCTTTTCCCTGTGCTTATCGTGTATGAGCTCACTCTACATGCTGTCTACTAGGGGCTTAGCATAGGTAGAAGGTGGACGTGAGACTTGGTGCCAGAGTGAGCACCTAAGAAGATACCACTGTGATTACAAAAAATGTTTAAGGAAGACCTTTAACCATCACCACCAACTTGAGCATTTTACATCCTATTATAGGCTCCTCTCTACCGATTTCGGTGCAATTGGAATTTTTTATCTAGCGCACACCATTTCTGAGCAGTCAGTGCCGTTAGTTTTGCTATCTGATATGGTAACTAGACTCCCTAATGTCAGGTGGGTGGTGTTGGGCAGGAACAGACAAAGGGGGAGTGATTCTGAGTTCTGACACTGTCATAAAAAGGGGGCGTGACTCAGAGCTCCCATCAGAAGTGGACAGTGTCAGAGCTCAGAATCACACCCCTTGTCTGCTCCTGCCTAACACCACCCACCTGACATTAGGGAGTCTAGTTATCATGTCAAGTGGCAAAACTTACAGCACTGATTGCTTGGGAATGGTGGAGACTAGAGAAAAAAATTCCAACCGTGCTGGAATCACTGCAGGGTATCTATTAAAAGAGATGGAGTTGATGAAGAGTCCTTTTTAAACAGTTTTGGGCCCACACTGACACCAGAACTCCATCCATGTCCATCTTCTACCTCTGCTATGCCCCTGGTGGACAGCACGTAAAGTCAGTTCACAAAAACTGCATCACTAAACACAGTGAACACAGGGTAAAGAGAATACAAAATCTGTGCTCCATCCTGGGGCATGCCTGGGGTAACATTCATAATAAAAATCAAAGCCTACTCTTCATCTTATGACTCGACAATTACTCCTACATAATTGATTCTGGCAACTTTTTGACTGCAAATTTTTGGACTGGAACTGCCCTTTAAGTCAGCAAACAGAAATATGTGAGCCAGAAGTGTGAAAATCATAGCAGAAGCGAAGAGGCGAGCAGTCTTATGGCATCCCGCCGCATAAAGGTCATCCTCATGTGACATTTTCAGAGGAGTTTGCTTACGGCTATCAGCAGATGTAAAAAAAAAAAATATCAGAAGCGATTGGGTCGTGCTGTAACCTGAATGTTATTCTGCATCTGCTAGTAGGTCTTCATTTACAAGGGGTATGTAGACTTTTATAGCCATTTTATTTTTTACTCCAAAATAAAAAGATAAGTAGCTCTGCAAATAAATTTTGTGTATGCAGCCACTAGGCAGCGCTATATGTTATCATGGTTCCTGACTACAAGTAATCCCTGTGTAGTCTGAGCCTGCAGTCATGTCCCTTCTTTTATTGACTGTCAGTTCACAAGAAGAGGAGTAGAGGGAGACTGAGTCCCTGATCTCATGATTGGTGAGGGTGCCAGGGACCAGACCGCCATGATCAACAAGTTACCCCATGTCTTATGGATAAGGGTCAGCTTGTTCTACCCCTTTAAGATGAATTCATCTGTGAGGGGTGAACTGTAGACACAACAGAGGAGTCCGGAAGCCGATGCTCGTCTGTGAAGAGGAGAGATATGGCTAGGAGAATGGAGAAAGACTGCAAAGAGACTGAACTGGTGCCTGAGGTGGCGCTGAGGAGCAAGTGCCACAGACGTCAGCAAAGTGTTGAAAGTGTCACAGGTGCAGGTCAACCCGATGTGAGATGGTCCTGGAACCATAGCGGTATTTGCTGATCTGAGATCACTGTAACCACCAAGCTCAGTGCCTTCTTTAGAATAAAGTTCTCCAGTTACAGTACTGTGCAAAAGTTTTTGGCAGGGGTGGAAAAAAATGCTGCAAAGCAAGAATGCTTTAAGGAATAGAAGGGTTAACAGTTTATTTTTGTCTGTACCCGGCCCACCCCTCTCCATTCGTACAATATTAAGTATAACCTTTGCCCTTTGCCTTCCATCTGTTCTTCTCGGTACTTGCAGACAGTCTTTGGCAGAACTGGGCAGAGAGGTTGTTCCCGCTGCCATCTTGGAGAACTAAGCACAGATATTCTGTGGATGTAGGCTTGTCCAATCCGTCTGTCTCTTCATGTCATCCCAGACAGACTGGATGATGTTGAGATCAGGGCTCTGTATATATCATCACTTCCAGGACTCCTCCTCCAAAGGGCAAAGGTCACACCAAATATTGATGGAATTTACATTTCTCTTTTCTTCATTTCTTCCATTATTAATGCTTCCCTTTCTGAAACGTTTTTTTAATTTGCAGTCTTTTCCCTAAACCTGCCTAATACTTTTGCACAGTACTTGACATCTGTGTTGTCTGCCTCCTTCAGCCATCTCTGAGTGAGGAGCTACTCTACCATCACGGGCCTTTAGATTTTACTTATTTAAAGGGGCACACATCCCAAATAAAACTGCTCCAGCCCCAAATATAATGGGGTATAATGGTACTATGGGATATAGTATACACCATTACCCTCCACTCTGCCCCATTACAAACCTTGTACTGTTTTATTGCCTGGTGAAAATTTCTTCCATTGCATATTCCATGTTGGATTTTGTTGTCACTCTTATCTAGAATCCTCTTTGACTGCACAGATTTCCTCTGGGACATTGCATCCTGTCAAATATCTGCTGTTGACACTGAGGACTCTCTGTGCTTCTGACACTGTGATCACCCGAGTGTCATCTGCAGCAAACACTTAATACTGCATTGATATAGCAATAGTATAGATGCAACCCCACAATGCAGGCAAATGCAGAGCAGTGGGTGGGGGATGGGTGGGGGCCACTAATTGGAGCCCGCAGCTTCACTTTTCTGCTTACAACAGATGCAGACTCAGATCTTATTCTGAAACATAAGTTTCCTGGCCAAAAAAGTAAAAAGAATATTCAAGGGAAAATAGCTTTCAAGTTTTCCCCCCTCTGCTTACACTGCAGGGAACCTCTGTGCGGAATACACAAGCTGTTCCTCCTCGCTGCAGAAATGCTGCCGGCTTGTTTGAGGTCTATAGTCTTTTCCTGGGCTGCATCCAAGCTGATTTGTTGGAGTTCGCTATGTAACATTGGCTCTTAAATCTTAAAAAATACATGAAATTAAAATAATCCTTTATTTTCTTTATTATAATATTTGCCTAAAAATCTTTATAGGTTTACAAAGGGCAAACAATTCCAATTACTGAAATTAGGGAAAACATACTGAATAATGAATATACTGCTCCTATGTACAAGAATATAACTACTATAATACTGCCTCCTATGTACAAGAATATAACTACTATAATACTGCTCCTATGTACAAGAATATAACTACTATAATACTGCCCCCTATGTACAAGAATATAACTACTATAATATTACTTCCTATGTACAAGAATATAACTACTATAATACTGCTCCTATGTACAAGAATATAACTACTATAATACTGCTCCTATGTACAAGAATATAACTACTATAATACAGCTCCCTATGTACAAGAATATAACTACTATAATACTGCTCCTATGTACAAGAATATAACTACTATAATACTGCTCCTATGTACAAGAATATAACTACTATAATACTGCTCCTATGTACAAGAATATAACTACTATAATACTGCCCCCTATGTACAAGAATATAACTACTATACTACTACTATGTACAAGAATATAACTACTATAATATTACTCCTATGTACAAGAATATAACTACTATAATACTGCTCCTATGTACAAGAATATAACTACTATAATACTGCCCCTATGTACAAGAATATAACTACTATAATACTACTCCTATGTACAAGAATATAACTACTATAATACTGCTCCCTATGTACAAGAATATAACTACTATAATACTGCCCCTATGTACAAGAATATAACTACTATAATACTACTCCTATGTACAAGAATATAACTACTATAATACTGCTCCTATGTACAAGAATATAACTACTATAATACTGCTCCTATGTACAAGAATATAACTACTATAATACTGCTCCTATGTACAAGAATATAACTACTATAATACTGCTCCTATGTACAAGAATATAACTACTATAATACTGCTCCTATGTACAAGAATATAACTACTATAATACTGCTCCTATGTACAAGAATATAATTACTATAATACTGCCCTATGTACAAGAATATAACTACTATAATACTGTTCCTATGTACAAGAATATAACTACTATAATACTGCTCCTATGTACAAGAATATAACTACTATAATACTGCCTCCTATGTACAAGAATATAACTACTATAATACTGCTCCTATGTACAAGAATATAACTACTATAATACTGCTCCTATGTACAAGAATATAACTACTATAATACTGCCCCCTATGTACAAGAATATAACTACTATAATACTGCTCCTATGTACAAGAATATAACTACTATAATACTGCTCCTATGTACAAGAATATAACTACTATAATACTGCCTCCTATGTACAAGAATATAACTACTATAATACTACCTCCTATGTACAAGAATATAACTACTATAATACTGCTCCTATGTACAAGAATATAACTACTATAATACTGCTCCTATGTACAAGAATATAACTACTATAATACTGCTCCTATGTACAAGAATATAACTACTATAATACTGCTCCTATGTACAAGAATATAACTACAATACTGCTCCTATGTACAAGAATATAACTACTATAATACTGCCCCCTATATACAAGAATATAACTACTATAATACTACCTCCTATGTACAAGAATATAACTACTATAATACTGCTCCTATGTACAAGAATATAACTACTATAATACTGCTCCTATGTACAAGAATATAACTACTATAATACTGCCCCCTATGTACAAGAATATAACTACTATAATACTGCTCCTATGTACAAGAATATAACTACTATAATACTACCTCATATGTACAAGAATATAACTACTATAATACTGCCCCTATGTACAAGAATATAACTACTATAATACTGCTCCTATGTACAAGAATATAACTACTATAATACTGCCCCCTATGTACAAGAATATAATTACTATAATACTGCTCCTATGTACAAGAATATAACTACTATAATACTGCTCCTATGTACAAGAATATAACTACTATAATACTGCTCCTATGTACAAGAATATAACTACTATAATATTATCTCTTATATAAAAAAATATAATTATTATAATATTATTCTTATATACAAAAATATAACTACTATAATACTGCTCCTATGTACAAGAATATAACTACTATATTACTGCCTCCTATGTACAAGAATATAACTACTATAATACTACCTCCTATGTACAAGAATATAACTACTATAATACTGCTCCTATGTACAAGAATATAACTACTATAATACTGCTCCTATGTACAAGAATATAACTACTATAATACTGCTCCTATGTACAAGAATATAACTACTATAATACTGCCCCCTATGTACAAGAATATAACTACTATAATACTGCTCCTATGTACAAGAATATAACTACTATAATACTACCTCATATGTACAAGAATATAACTACTATAATACTGCCCCTATGTACAAGAATATAACTACTATAATACTGCTCCTATGTACAAGAATATAACTAATATAATACTGCCCCCTATGTACAAGAATATAATTACTATAATACTGCTCCTATGTACAAGAATATAACTACTATAATACTGCTCCTATGTACAAGAATATAACTACTATAATACTGCCCCTTATGTACAAGAATATAACTACTATAATACTACCTCCTATATACAAGAATATAACTACTATAATACTACTCCTATGTACAAGAATATAACTACTATAATACTGCTCCTATATACAAGAATATAACTACTATAATACTGCTCCTATGTACAAGAATATAACTACTATAATACTGCTCCTATGTACAAGAATATAACTACTATAATACTGCCTATGTACAAGAATATAACTACTATAATACTGTTCCTATGTACAAGAATATAACTACTATAATACTGCTCCCATGTGCAAGAATATAACTACTATAATACTGTTCCTATGTACAAGAATATAACTACTATAATACTGCTCCTATATACAAGAATATAACTACTATAATACTGCTCCTATGTACAAGAATATAACTATTTTTATATTGCTCTTTATGTACAAGAATATAACTACTATAATACTGCCCTCTATTATAAGAATAGTATATGTTGTGCCTCTCTTGGGTATCATTATCATCAGGTTGATATATGGATTGTAATATATCTAACCCTTCATGACCAGTCATTAAGTCATTGCCCTGTGGCCACCAATCTACTAATCGTCCCGGTGACCTCTTCACCTTTCTCCTGTCTATAATCCATATAGGATATTACATAATGTATTGCCATAAATCCCTGGCAGAGAGCTGAGTCTCCATGTGACAGTGTACAGGGCTGTGTGATCTAGATACCAATAATGTCCTCTAATATGTGAAATGGTGATTTAGTATTCTTTGATGCTCTTTTGTACTGATAAGATTCACCTGCCATCTTATAGAGACACGTCCGAAATCCTATCTGCTCGGCATTTCAATGTCTTGAAAATCTTGAAACCATTTTTGTAGACTTGAATCTAAATATAAGGGGAGTTCATCATTGTGTAAGCAGTCAGATTTGCCATTCGGGGGTCTGGAGAACCACATCAAATAAATATTACCGTATAGCGCCCTAATAATTAGCTATAAAGGAGCAAGATATACAGGACACATATCATCCAGGCAAATAGTATTAAATAGCTTCTAATGCAGGGAAGGTTATTGTATACAATGCTGGTGGTCTGGGACAAGGAAGGGAGTAAGGGCTGTATTCCTGGTGGTCTAGGGCAGAGAAGGGGTTAACAACTGTATACCTGTATTTGTTAGTGTCATGATGATTAATGTAATGATGATGGTTAATTTAAATATTCCTGGTGGTCTAGAGCAGTGAAGGAGTTAATGCCAGTATACCTGGTGGTTTAGGACAGTGAGGTGGTTATTTCTATCATCCATTGTAGAGTAGTGCAATGAAGGAGTTAATGTTGTTTTCCGGCCACCATGTGGTCAGGTCAGTATCTACTTGGTAGGGGTCTGACACCCGGACCCTGTACCGATCAGCTGATGCGGCTGCTTCCTGGCAACTAAAGCGACAGCACAGGATGGGACCGGAAGCAGTCAAGTAATAGGAGCAGAACCACAGGACCTCTGCGCTAGCGCTATACGTTGGTCTGTATCTATTACTTGACTGCTTCCGGTCCCAACCAGTGCTGTCGCTTCCGACACTGAGAGGCAGCTGGATCAGCTGATCAGTGCAGGGTCTCTGTGTCACACCCCCACTGATTGGATACCGATGATCTATCCTGTGGTTAGGTTATCAGTATAAAGAACCACCTGGGGGCTGGAAAACTCCTTTATTATAAGGATCTCTGGTGGTCTAGTGTAGTGATGGGTTCAATTCAGTATAACTGGTGGTTTATTTCATTAATTGGGTTAATCTCATACCTGGTAGTTTAGAGCAGTGTGGTGGTTCATTCCAATATCCTTGGTTGTCCACGGCAATGTAAGGGTTAATGCTGCCTACCGTGGGTCCAGTGGTTACTCATCTCTCCACCTTTAGCATTTCAGTGGCAGTAACTTGCTGTTTCCTCTATATGTAAATCATAGACATAATCGCTTGGAGAGCATAGAGAGAACTGTGAAGTTGTGACTGGCTGCACAGTACTCTCTATGATCAGTCTGAGAGGTTCAGGATCGCTCTGCCTAATCAATGAAGGAGGAGTCAGAGTTTCAAAAGGGGGCCTCCTGGCTTAGGGGCTCAGTCATAAATATGACCACTGCGACCCCTTTAGCTACACCACTGGGACTTTCTATGTTTTTCTTTTTAGGAGAAAATACAGTATTTTTATGTTTTTCAATTTTTCTTTCATCTAAATCTCAGGAAATGATCCTTCTCCTTCTCCTTCTCCTTCTCCTTCTCCTTCTAGATTTGTACCAGGTAAACTCATCTGGCACTTACAGCTCAATCCAGTAACGCAAGGCGGGTCATTGAGGAGATACAAATCCATTGGAAACAACATCTTCATTAGTCTTTCGGGAAACGACTTGTTTCCATTGAACAGGTTAATTTAATGAATAGTTAATGAATGAGACACCGCTTGCAGGAAAAAAAGGCTTCCCCTCTGTTGGTGGAAACAGACACAGGCGGCCAAGAAAAAAGACGGAGGGAGATAAGACGGAGACGATGTTCCTCCAGATAATGAGCCTTTCCTGGAAAGACACATAGACTTCCTTCTTCAAAGCCCAAAGATCATTAAAGGGGACTTCCCCAAGCACACATTTTTTACAAGCTTTAAATGATTAAACAAATGTTCCAAAACATACCAGAAATTGTTTTGAGAACAAGATTATTTGAATATGACTCATAATCAAGACTCAAGGAACAACAAAGCTGAAGATCCAGAACAATAATAAGAATTGTAATACTTGGGAACCTATGTGGAGGTGAAGCTTTGGGCTCCCGAAGAATTGAGGTCCATTTGCATTGCTATCTTTGCAGCATCTCCAGTTGGAGTTTATGAATTGGGATCTTCATCGAGATGGTGGGATGGCGGGCTAAAAAAGAGCCCAGGTATCAGTGGCTTCTCGGTCATGGAAATCTTGGAGTGTTACCGAGAGCCTTATTCCCTTTGTCTTAGGCATTCATGGTGGTCATGGTGGCCCATCACTGTAGGCATTGAGTAAATCCACATGAAAACTGAGTGGGGTTGGGGGACACTTTTGGGGGTTATCTGTACACAAACCCCTTAGGTTTCTCAAGACCTTAGAGCGCTAAGAGTCAGTTGATACTGGGTACTACATAGACTTGCAAAGCAGTCAACTAGTCCCCAAATGTGAGGTTCCTTGTAAAATCTGGTGTCTACCAAGTCCTCTTTCTACTTACTTCTCTTTTAAAGATGATGGGGACACAATGTAGGACAGAGTTGACATAATTTTTATTGGCTTTTACGGGAAGAGTCTGATACACTGACAAGCAAAAGGGTAACAATATTTAGAACTTGTGACTTTCAGGCTCCATATCTCACCATCCACTACAGCTAGGAACGTGAGACAACCATCATTTTATAGACCATTATCTTGGCTATCCCATATATAAATTTGACTTGCAACTCTTTAGCATATGATTAGTTATGCAAATTCTTGCCAAAAAATTCAAGTGTGGAAAACTCCAAAATGTTGGTAAAGTTTTAGAAATGTCTTCTTTCATAGTTTAGGCATCACATGGGGCAAAGGATAACAACCAAGGGACAGTTTAGAGACTAAAGCAGACGGCGATCCGTTTGACAGGTCACATGTAGTTGTTATTTGGCTTGGTCCATTATTTGGTATGGTCCACTTTAAGGGATTTTTTGTATATTTTGGCACACACATTTTATACATTAGGAATCAGTAATCACACCAATGTTTCAGGACTCTCGTGGACACTGCCAGGTCTCAGGTGTTTTTGTAGATATTGTACTTTGTCTATGGATGATTAAGCGTCGGAGAAATGGAGAGGAGAACAGCTGAGCTCCATCGTCTGACACCTGAGAACAGCATGAAGAAGGAAGAAACCTCATTTAATATGGTACGTGAACAATGTGCACTTCGGTTTTCTTTTTAATATTAGTTTGCAAGAGGAGTGACCTCATCTGTAGGTAATGGACTTCTCATGTATCCTTGCATGTTGCTTTAAAGGGACTACACCTGCTGCTGAGAGACTGCTCAGACATTCATCTATTTATACCATGGACACCTATGTATGGACAGTTGTTGCTTTGCATATATGTTCTTCTATTCAGTGACAGAAGTAGTGTTTTGGGGGATTTGGGCCTGCTAGTATTTTGTGTAGGCCGCATCCAAGCGAGACAGCTAAGAGTCAGCTCACGTGGATAGCTCTGAGAAAGCTTCTGAGGCCGTAGAAATAGATGGCCCATACAGGTCAACATTGACAGAAGAAAGTCTGGGAGACAATTGTAGGGAGTGGTCATGACTCCTTTGATGGGACAACATCCCTGTTTGGGAGTGCCACATCCATTTTGTGACATGGACACAGGGCATACAAAATGACAGAGAGTTGGGCAGATGCAGATTTTCCAGCTCTTCTAGGACTCCAGTAGGTCACATTAGAAAGCCTAATATCACAGTAGAGTTAACAAGTATGAGTTAGCCCAGTATGGCAGCCAATGTTGGGGAGAGCATTGCTGTGGGATTTAGGAAGATTCCTGTCTACAATAGGACCTGGTTGTGCTGCACACGTGAGATGTGACTTAGTGGTGTTGGTCTGACCTTGAGTGGAGAAGACAGGTGTAACAGGAGCCTTTGAGAGCAACGGGATCTTAAATATGAACTCTTACCTACTGTTAGAATGATCGTGAGACTGCAGACGGGACCTGCGGTGAAGGTTGATAGCACCATCGTGAGGATGCCTACTGGACATGACTGTAGAGGAACATGTGAGAGACCAAACCCTTAAGATGCAGGGACTGTGACCAGGAAACAGAGTCCTTAAAGGATGTCTTCCACCACCAAAATCTCTTCTAAACCACTTTGCACATCGGGATCTGTCAATGTTAGGAAGCAGCACTAGGTGGTGACCACATGCAAAAATGGGTGCTCCAGCATGTGTGGCCGCACAGGGTGCACAGAACAGCTCATTCCCCTATGTGCACCATGTCACTAACTACCCCTACGATATCATATAAGGGATTTACTACAGATTTGGTGGTGGTAAGAGTATGTTTGTAAGAAACAGAGATAGACACCTGACACATGGCGGGAGGAGGATGAGAATTTCATGATCAGAATGTTGTTCTTAAAGGGTTTCTGATGAAGAATACCCCTGTCCATGTGTCCTTATGGAAGTCCTACAGAGGGTCCACCCTCTATGAGGTTTACTAGTTTTGCTATACAGTATTACATAGGCCGCCATTCACCTAAGTAGCTGCCATGTAATAATACATATCCCCTTGGGCTTGTGCTTATGCAGAGCACCCAAGCAAAGTTTAACTGTGGTATAAAGCATGTGGCCCCAGGCAAAATTAAAGGGGACATGCACATTATAGACACAGATTTATTGGTACAAGTGCAACTTATCGGTTGTATCCAAAAATACCTACCTAATCTTAGACCCAATCCCTTCCTGTAAGATCTTGAGGCTTTGAAATGCGTAAAGTATTATCAGGATCCCGTCATATAAAGTGAGCTGCGTTTTGGGTTTAGTGCCTTTGTAACGTCTCATGACTATAAAGCCTTCATGCGGCGAGGACCAGCTCAGCAGTGAAAAGCTTAGAAAAGTGATTAGTACGTGTAATTGTGGAGGAATTCTCACTTATCGCTCCTTTCAGGCCGGGTATTATGTTACCAGCGATTCTACAAACGGGTGACGTGGAAGCTTTAAGCTCGGCAGGAAACTAAGTGGAATTTCTTATTATGGTCTCTGAGCTCTTTGGTTCAGCAAAGAAGAGCGTGACGTTGGCGAAAAACCATTACAATGAGCGGAGCCGAGGAGCCTGGGAGAACGGCGTCATAGCTTATAGGAGTTTGTGCACTTAAAGGGAACTTTCACATTGAAAATGACGTCCAATCTGTGGGCAGCATATGATAGAGCAGAAGGTGAGGAGCAGATTGATATATAACTATGTGGGGAAACATTCAGTATAACTTGTCATTTGTTGGTCTAAATATCTGCTCGTTCCATGTTTAGGAGTCCAGTGGGTGGAATTTCTGGAGTGGGACTGCCCACTGGACTCCTAAGCCCAGAATGAGAAGATATTTAGATAAATAAAGTACTAGATATACTGAATCTTTTCTCACAAAACTATCCTCATTTACAAAAAAAATCTCACACCAAGTAGGAGCTGTCGTCCTGGCCTGAAGCTTCCTCAGTATGATGTAATGATGATCTTTGGAAGTGATGACAATATTACAGCCAAAGGAGAAGGTTATTGGGGAAAACTGTATAATTGGGCGCAGTTTCTAACACTCTCTTGGGCACCTTTAGCCTAGATACAAGATGGGATACGGTTGGACATAGAGGTATACAGGTTCTGTATGGTATCCTGTGGTACATTTATCCACAGATATTGTAGCTGGGCCTATAGATCCTGCACACGCATACATTGGTGAAGCTGCGCCCCAGCTGGTTCCATAAATGCTCAACTGAAGATAAATCTAGCGGCCAAGGGAGTGTTGTAACCTGGTGGAGACATTCCTGGGAATTCCTTGTTTGTGTGGGTGAGCCTGCTGAGAAATGCCAGTTGGAAGTCCTATCATGAGAGTCAACACGTGGCCGCAGGATGTCCTGTACATATCATTGAGCTGTTAGTGTCACTACTAGGGGTGACTGACTGTCGCATACGATGGCACCCCAGATCATCACATCAGCAGGGGGCAGTGTGTTGCTCCACAGCAAAGACAGGACTGAAGCGCTCACTACAAGGCCCCCCGTACTCTAATCCGACTATCATCAGATCCCAAAACAGAACCTGAATTCATTGCTAAAGACGATACGATCCAGTCTGTACAGTCCAGGTTTCTTGTTCACGACACCACTGCTAACAGAGGTGAAGGTGTCTGACTGTCAATGATAGGACACCTAATGGACGCCATGACACCAATTTTCTTTCTGTTAAGCCAGCTGTGTCTGGATGGAGGACACAAGCTGTTCACGCTTGTCGGTGTCTGGGCTGGGCTGTCAGGAGACTGTTTGCCACATGTGCATGCCCTCACATAACCATTGTTCTCAACACCTCCTAACAGCTAGGTCAGAATAGCCTAGATGATTGGAAATTTGTCAAAATGAGCATCCTGCTTCCCTCAGTCCAGTGATGTGCTCCTCCCTCTATGTCTGTCAACTGGCCAAAATGTCTTTGAGTGTGTGGTAGGATGTGTGTTGCTGCTGTGTTTAGCTCACATAGCAATACGTTGTAACAAACCTTCAGCTGTGGGATATTTCCAGCCTCTGGGTATCACTGACAGCAAGCAGAGATCTTGAAAATGGTAAAAAAAAATTGAAACACTAAATCTTAAAAAGTTCAGAATGTTTTCATGTGTATAAATCCGGTCAGCCCCTTTAAGACATATTGTTCAGCAAAATTATCTTCCTACAAAAAGATCAAAAACAAAAGGTGTTTCAGGCAGTGAGACCAGCAGGACGTGCACATTTTCCTAAACACGTCTTTGCACCATCACAACAGCCGTTCACAATGGACTTATATCAATTAATGGATTATCTTCTCTTTGACGTCTTCTCCTCGGAAGTCTTTCATCTCCTCCAGGGCTTCGGTGTCATCTGCAGTAACATCACACACCGCTGTTCCTCTGATCCCGTGTTTTACATGTATTGATCTCTACCACGTGTCTCCATTGGCAACGACAACATAATACAGGGCTCCTGCGGGAGCAAGGATGAACGTTGCCTCTGATCCGGCGGCGCTCATTGTATCTCGTGTATAAAGCTTTCCTAGAAACAATCGGAACGAGGTGTCACCAGAAAATTGTAGAGGAGGACTGGAGTCAGGGTCCAGAAGGAGAGATGATGGGTCGGCCAGCACTTTGTTTCCAGTGTGAAAGAAATATATACAGAATTGTGCAAAAGTTTTAGACAGGTAAGGGTGGGTTCACACTTGCGTCGGCACTCCGTCCGCCGCGAATCCAACCTAAATGTCGGAAAACTGGATATGGAAAGGTTTGCGACTATTTGCTTAAAAACCCATTCACTTGAATGGGTTTTTAAAGCAATGCGCGGGTGTGTGCTTACACCCTCAGCACCGCGAAGCCGTTTTATTTCATCAGACACAAAGTCTTATTATCCCCCTCTGAAGAACATATACATAGCCTGACTCCCACCTACTCATCAAAGCCATAGTTCTCCTAACTGTCCCCCTAAAAAGGATTGGCCATAGATACCCCAAAAAAATCTAAAAATTTCATTGTATGACACTGAATTTGTCGAGCAGAAAATTTCTACTTCAGGAATTTGAAGCAGATTTTTTCTGCTTGTCACAAACCAATACAGATTTTGATAAATTCCACGTCCGATTCCACGTACAACTCTGCGCTGATGGAAAAGGTGTATTTTCCGCCTTCTACTCATTTCAATGGGAGGTTTCAGGCAGAATCCTCTACTAGCTCCATTGAAATGAATGGGAGGCAGATTTCAGGTGGAATTTGAGGCAGCTTTCACCTCAAATTCAGCATCAAATTCCTACGTGTGATCATCCCTTTAAAGGGTTGTTCACATGGCGGAAATTTTCCTACCTGAAAAATTTTGCTTCAAGAACTTTTCCTAGCTGAAAAATTCCGCTTCAGGAATTTGAAGCTGAATTTTCCACATGGTCAAATTCCACGTTAAATTCCGCACCTGCAAGGTGGTATTTTCCGTCTCCCATTTATTTCTATGGGAGTTATCAGGCAGAAACTGACTGAAGATCGAGCATGATGAAAAAATCAGCATCTGACTCCCATTGAAATGAATGCAGGCTGGTTTCAGGCAGAATTTTAAGCTGATTTTGAGGCAGAATCTGAATCAAATTCAGCGCCAAATTCCTCCATGTGAACACACCCTATTCAGCTATTTCAACTTACTGGGTGACAACCCAGTATTCATAAGGTTTCCATATGTCTGCATGGCATAGGAATCTAGTTTATTATAAGAAGTTATGTTCACTCTTCTCCCCTGTATAGGTGTCAGTCTTCACTGTTGTTTTAGCATACTATTCATAAATCTGGAAGTTCAGGATCAATAGGTAGGAAACTGCTGGAATTATGGGAGGAATGAAAATGACAATATGAAAACCATCAATAAGCCATGCCGCACCGGTCTATGCAAGGTACTGGGGCGAGAGGGGTCTATAGTAATAGCTCTGTAATATAGGAAAATCACACTTTGCGCAAAGCTTTAGAAATAGATTATTATGCAGGTAGTTCATTGCTTTTTCGCTCCCTTTGAACAATCCAATATTAATAAAATTCCTTCCATGCAATTTTTTTGACCGTTCCATCTGCCATTTCCCACCGTATGGAGCCTGAAACAATGACTGTTTTGTTTGACACCTTGTTCCTTTCATGTGAGCACTGAACATGGCAGCCTGGCAAGCAGTGGGCAGCTCCAGCTAATCGTTTCCTATCTGCCGGAGTAAATGAACATAAAATATTAGGTCTGAATCACAATGCAGGAACCTGCTCTATTCTTGTTTCTCTCCGATAACACCTCGCGGGCAGAGACGTGAAGGTGGAAGAAAGCCGAGGCTCGCCTGTGTACGGAATGGTAAAGCAGACTGAATAGGTTCATTTAAAAATGAATGAGTCTCTTTACCATAACATTGGCGTTTCCGTTCCTGGCCCCCAGATTGAGACGCTATGGATCCATAAGAACCCGGAGGCGACATCAACAAAAGAGATGAGAGTCATAAAACCGATATACGGGATGTGCTGTACAACGCTCTGCGCTAAACCCAGCCTTTACAAAACTCCTGCATATCCCTAGAACGTGCTCTGATATGTGCTATGTAATATGTATATGTAATATAGGACTCCTGGGCGCCACGTCCTGCAAAATACTCACACCTCCTGGTCACCACCGGCAGGAACAAGGAGAGAGTCTGCAGCCTGTTTGTTTAGAGGGTCTGGGCCTTTAGGAGTTGTGGCCTAGGGTCTATATTTCTTTATGGGAGCTTTAGTCTATATTTTATTTTTTATTTAGGGTGTGTGTGGTCGGTATTTCTTTGGACAGTCTGGCCTGGGTATTTAGAAGCTTTGGTCGGGGTCTGTATTTAGTTAGGTGATTTGCAGTTAGTATTTGCTTTGGAGGTTTGGTCTAGGCTCTGTATTTGTTACTGGGTCTGTTAGAGGGTTCAGTCTGTGCCTGTTTTTATTTAGGGTGTGTGTGGTCGGTCTGTATTTGTTTGGAGGGTGGTCTGGGTATTTTTGATGTTCTGGTCTAGGGTCTGTATTTATTTCAAGGCTTTGTATTTGTTTAGAGACTCTGGGTCTTTATTTTTCAGGGGGTCTAAATAGTGGCCAGTGGTTTGTTTTGAGGGTCTGGTTTGAGTATATAGGAGTTCTGGTCTGGGGGTCTGTATTTATTTAGGCAGTTTGTATTTCTTTAGGAGGGTTTTGTCTGTGTCTGTTTTTATTTAGGGTGTGTATTGTCTCTGGTGGGTCTGGTTATGTAGGAGTCCAGTTTATTAAGGTTTCGGCTTAGCATTTGTTTAGGCTTGGTCTGGGGTATTTGTTTCAGGGGCTTGTATTTGGTTAGAGAATCTGGATCTGTATTTGATTAGAAATTCTGGTTAGCGGTCAGTGGTCTGTATTTGTTTAGGTGGTTTGGTTAGTGGTCTGGGATTTGTATTTGTGTATGGGGTCTGGGAAGTGGTTAGTGGTCTGTATTTGTTTAAGGCAGCAGTTCTCAACCTGTGGGTCGCGACCCCGGCGGGGGTCGAATGACCAAAACACAGGGGTTGCCTAAAGCCATCGGAAAATACATATTTCCGATGGCTTTAGCCGCAGAGAAGTCGCGCTATTCAGCTGGAACGCACGTCGTTATGGATGTGCGTTCCAAACTGAATGCCTGTGCGCATGCGCAGACGTGATTTCCGGGACCTAAGTGAAGTAAGTGCTTCCTGCTTTAGGTTGTACTTGTCGGCATTACGTGTAAAAGTACTACCGTATTTTTCGGACCAGTGGAGCGATGCTGCGGGTCCAGCCCTGAGAGGGTGCCCCGCACTGTGTAGCTCCCGGCATCCGCCATGCCGTTACGCGGATGCCGGCTCTGTTACAATGATGGCGGCCGCTCTGCTGCAGAGCGGTCACCATAGCAACCGGGCCTCCGCTGTACAGCGGAGTCCCAGAGCTAATGCCCGCGATCAGAGTCTGACCGCGGGCATTACTACTGTATCTGTGAACCCCCCCCCCCCCCCAGGCTGTAAAAACTGCCCCCGGTCCCCACCGGCCCCATACCTGTTAAGTTGCAGGTCGACTCCCCGCGCGGCGAGATCGCGGGAGTCGACCTGTTCCTGTGACAGCCTGGAACCTAATAAAGGCTCCCAGGCCTGTCACTGGGATACTACTACTGAGACTGGTCTATGACCAGTCTCAGTAGTAATGTACAGAATCTCCCATAGACTACAATACACTTGTATTGCAGTCTATGGGACTTGCAATCAAACGATTGCAGGTTCAAGCCCCATGAAGGGAGGGGGGCTAATAAAATAGTTAAAAAAAAATAAAAAAATAAAAAAAAAAAGTTCTAACTCACCCACTTTCCCTAGAATACATATGAAAGTACAAAATTACTGTGAAACACATACACATTAGCTATCCCTGTGTCCGAAAATGCCCGGTCTACAACCTTATGTCACTATTTTAAATTATGTTTGATTTGTAGCAATTAGAATACATAATGCATATCAGGTATGTACATTCCGAATCATAACTGTAGCAAAATTACAGTTTTGAAGTAGCCACCAAAATAATTTTTTGGTTTGGGGTCACCGCAACATGAGGAACTGTATTGCGGGGTCACGGCATTAGAAAGGTTGAGAACCACTGGTTTAAGGGGTTGAGTTAGTGGTTAGTGGTCTGGGGTTTGTACTTGTTTAGGGGGTCTGGTTAGTGCTCTGGGAGTCTGTATTTGTTTAAGGGGTCTGGTTGGTGGTCTGGGGTCTGTATTGTTTAGCAGGTCTGGTCTGGGGTCTGTATTTGTTTAGGGGGTCTAGTTAGTGGTCTGTCTTTATTTGGAGTGTCTGGTCTGTGTCTGTATATATTTATGTAAACCCAATGCCTCTTTATTTCTTTAGGGGGTCACTATGGGGGGGCTCATGTGCACTATTTTTAATTTAAGTGGTCTAGGTGGAGGGTGAATAAATAACTGGGGCATGTGGTTAAAAATTTTGCACATTGTGGACATGTTGGATGTAACTAAGCAATGTACTTCATGGATCTGCTCTGTCTGTATTCTTAATAAAGTGTATGCCATTCACCAGGACATTATAAATAAAGATGATTGAAAATAGACACAAGTGCAGCCTCAGCAGAGATGTAAATTGAAGCTGCTGGGCCCAAATGCAAAATCAGTAATGAGGCCCCTAGTGGTGCCATTTAGAATGGTGGTATATATTATGTGGCAGAGGGACCTCTGGGGCCCCCTCAGGGTCTAGGGCCCGGTAGCAACAGCAACTGCTGCACCCCCTGTAGCACCAAGTATGTCCATGGCAACCAAACAGATTCCAGCTTTCACTTTATGAGAGGAACAATGTCGTTGGTGGTTGCTATGGGCAAAAACGTTTATTTTTATGCATAAGGCCTGCAGTGATCTTTCAATCAGCTTTATTTATACCTTTGCAGACTGTACTAATGTCTGATTTACAATAAAACATCCGTAGTACGTCTCCTGCTGGTTCTCAATGTTCCTTATTCACAGCACCTAGTATACCTAGCTCTAGGTGGTGGCTGTCGGTAGACATTTGCACTATGAAACATATAATATACACCCCAAATGGGTTTATGGCTGATACTGGTCATTTTGATCATTGCTTAAAATGTCTGCAATTTCAGATCTTAACTGGTCCAAAAATATTCTTTTTGACAAACTTCCCCCTTCACGGCCATGAAATATCTCACTGCTACCTCTGCGCCTCCGGGTTCTATATATGAACCCCAAAAAAAAAGACAAAATCCAGGTTGATGTTAATGACCCTTAACAAGAAAATGGCCAGTGCTCACACACGTCTCCTGGTAACACCGGCAGTTGCCACAATTATAAAGGATCATTGCTCGCAGCTGCCACATCCTGATATTGTTCTTTCCTCTAGTGTAAAGGAGCTGAACTTCATCCCTTCATTATCCTGACAGAAAGTTCCTAGCTTACACCACATTTGTCAACCTCAATGGCCATCATGTAAGAAAATGGCAGACTGAGCATAAGTCGCATTGTAGCACGTACTGGCCAATCAGAGCCCAGTTTTCATTTTTCTGGTACAGCATTGCAAATAAAAGTAAAGTTATAGCAGCCATTGCTTTCATTCTCTAATACACGCCACTAAGGAGTAAGTTGTCATTGGATGGGTTGCCATGGGTAGCGGACATTATTGATGTATATACTGCAACATTAGCTGGGTAGAGTTCTCCTCTGACTTAGTATTCTAACGATGTGCCAGTCTTTACTATAGCTCTGACATTCTATTCCTGCACAAGTAAGCTTAGTATGAACATTGCTGTGAAAGGAGCACTAGGGCCAGAGGATAAATAAAATGGGATTATCACAGGTCTGTATCAGCGGTTACAATCTATGGGGGCACCTGAAATAAGTGTTTAATAGAGTTATAATAAGGACTAATATGGCTATAAAGAGAAGATTTGATCAAGGAGCCTCCATAGCCAGTACAGACGTTCCATATACTTGACTCCATCACAATGTTCCTACTACAGTGATGACCCCAGACTCATTACCGTCTCTTTACATTGCTCTGAGGCGCCCGTGTCACATGATAATTAGTCGTCTGACACGGACACGCATGTGGTTTTGCTCATTAGCAGTGACTAGGGGAATGCTCACTTCTTCACCTCCATGACACATTTCAGCTACTGGCTAATGGTGAATGAAAACAAGACTGCAATAAAGTAAATAGAAAAAAAACCTTTCAAGATCACAATCAGATTTACTTAAGATAACAAATGCAAAATACAAGTATAAGTCTGTAAGAACGGGTAAATGACTGGACTAGGGAAACATTGATATGTACACTAATATGTACTAGAGTGGCAAAGATAAACCAGCCACCACAGCAGTGCATAAAATTATGTACTGTTTTAATTGTTATATCCCATCCATATAGAGAAATACCCAAGGATGTAAAACATCAGTAAAATAAACAAAAAAAAAAAAAAAAAATATTTGGGTAAAGCATAATAATAAACCATAGAGTTAAATGAAAACTAATATTGCTATATAAACAGACTAAATAGATGTAAAATGCAGATGAAACCATAATTATATAAATGATGCAAAAGAGAGTGAATCATTCAGGCCTTTAGGTTTCACACTCTGAAATTGAAAAATACGCCTGGTCTCATGTTGTAGGATCAATCGAACCCAGTTACCACCTCTCATTGGGGGACATACTCGTTCTATACCTTGAAAGGTCAGAGACTTAGGGTCACCTCCATGATATTCCCATACATGGGTAGAGAGGGTGCGATCTTCTCTCCGTGTGATATAGCCTACATGGTCAAGTATTCTGCGTCTAAATTCTCGTATAGTTTTACCTATGTAATTTAACGGACAGGGGCATGTGGCCACATAGATCACACCAGTGGTCCTACAGTTGATGAACTGTTTAGTAAGAGGTTTCTTACCAGTAGAGACAATAGGAATAGTGTCCCCTTTCAAGATGTAGTCACATGCCTTGCATGAGCCACATTTGAAGGTCCCAACAGGGACACTCTTATCCAGCCAAGTGCTAGCCGCAGAGCAGGGTGTAAAGTGGCTATGTGTTAGCAAATTACCCAAATTCTGACCTCTGCGATAAGTAACAGAGGGATGTTGACTAATTAATTCTCTTACATCTGGATCAATTGTTAATATGTTCCAATAGGATTTGAGTATTTCCATGACACCCTTAGCTCCACGGTCATAATTCCCTATCAGGCGGATAGCATGTATATCCTTTGGTTTAATCTTAGGGGTAAGTAAAGTGGTACGATCACTAAGAGCTGCCATCTCTTTGGCTTCTTTGAGGACAGACGTTGGATATCCTCGTTCGTAAAACCTACCCTCTAGCTCTTTAGCTTTGACATGAAAATCATCCAAATTAGAACAATTCCTACGTATACGAAGGAATTGACCCTTAGGTATTCCTCGCCTGAGGGGGGCTGGATGGAAACTATCCCATTTTAATAAGTTATTTGTAGCTGTCTCTTTACGGTATAAAGAGGTTTCCAAATCCCCCTGTCCGTTAATAATAATGCGAAGGTCCAAAAAAGTAATTGAGTGAGAATCTATTGACGCAGTAAATTTCATATTGATGTCATTTTCATTGAGGGCCTCAACAAAGCCCCAGAACTCTTCTTTGGGGCCTGTCCAAAGGATAAGCACATCATCCATGTACCTTATCCATAGCGAAATCATCCCAGTCCACCTCTCAAAGAGATCCGAAAAAACCAGACGCTCCTCCCACCAGCCCAAAAATAAATTAGCATATGTGGGCGCAGCTGAACTGCCCATAGCGGTCCCGCGTTGCTGATGGAAGAAGCACCCGTCAAACAGAAAAAAATTCCTCTTTAAAACGAAATCAAGGAGCTCTAGGATGAATTCGCCATGGGGGGCCAATTGAATGGTACGAGATTGAAGGAAATGTCTAATGGCCTCACAGCCCTTATCATGTGGTATTGAACTGTATAAGGCCTCGACATCAATTGATGCCAAAAATGAACCTGGTGGTAGTGTTATATTTTCCAACCGTTTCAAGATATCCATTGTGTCTCGGGCATAGGAAGGGAGCGTTAAGACAAATGGTCGCAATATTTTGTCAATGTAAACACTCGCTCCTTGGGTTAAGCTTCCTATGCCCGAGACAATAGGACGACCCCTTAAAGGGGGAAACCCTTTATGTATCTTGGGTAAACTATAAAAAGTAGCCGTTGTTGGAAATGGAGTAGACATGAATGTTAATTCCTTCTTACTAATTAGGCCCGCCTCATGGGCCCTCAATAGAATAACATCAAGTTCTCTCTTAAATTTAGTGGTAGGATCGTGATCTAAAATTTTGTATGTCTCAGGATCCAACAAAAGGGAATTACACATTGCTACATATTGTGATCTGTCCATGATAACCAGATTACCCCCTTTATCTGAAGATTTTATAAAAATCGTCTCATCACGTGAAAGATCATGTAAAGCACGGAGTTCGCCACCACTTAAATTGTGTCCCCTGGCTAATTTCTCCCTTTACAATTGAGATAGAGCCTGTACTACCATGGATTCAAATACATCTATTACACTCGTATCCATGACAGGTGGTGCAGCAGTGGTTTTTACGTGAAGATCTGTAAGGGGGCCGGTCCTGATATACCTTGTCCCTCTTCCCAAAGTTCTTCCTGGAGCTTCAGGTTATCTAGATCTTCAAAAGGTATGCCTAATTCAGCACATCGTCTTTTGTTAACTGAACCCATAAATTTTGCCCATCGCAATTTTCGGGAAAACAAGGAAATATCTTTCACCCAAGTGAAAAGATCAAAATTAGTTGTTGGAACATATGACAGACCCAAGGAAAGTACCGTAATCTCATCTCTAGAAAGCACTCGATTAGATAAATTAATCACTTGTAACTCGTCACTGTTTTTTGTAGCCGATCCTAAATCAGTCATTGATTCTGATCCGGTCGTATTCTCAGAAAATATTGAGTAATGGGGGGACCTTGGGATAAAAAACCCCCTTGTGGGTCAGATATCAAATTTGTAGGTCCAAAGTCAGTTCTAGAGCTACGTCCTCTATTCTTATTAAATACTGATGTAACTCTACCTCGTCCTCTATTAAACGATGTTTTGGGACGGGTGGACCGTTCCACATCTGATAATTCCCCTTCACTAGACGAAATGTCACTAACAGCCCTAGAATTGGATAAGCCAATATAGGCTCTATTTTCTTTGAACTCCAATAAATCTCGTTGGAATTGGTAATGTTTTCTGGATTTAATAAGATTAGTATATTTCTCTATATTCAATTGGAGTTCACGTTCCTTCTTAACAAAATCTGGGTCTGATGAAAAACTTCTAGCTTTCTCACTTTCCAGTCATTTACCCGTTCTTACAGACTTATACTTGTATTTTGCATTTGTTATCTTAAGTAAATCTGATTGTGATCTTGAAAGGTTTTTTTTCTATTTACTTTATTGCAGTCTTGTTTTCATTCACCATTTTCTCTTTTTTACATTTATTTGTTCAGCGTCTCCTCTCCATGGAAACCTGTTTTCCCCTGCATGACAAACCTCCGGACGAGGTGGGCGGAGCCTCGGTCCGATGACGTCATGGGGGGAGTGTCATGGGGGCGGAGCTACGGGTTTACTAACCCGGCGGGACACAGTGAATGGCGTCGGCTCTCTTAGTACCAGTGTCCACCATCAGGACACTGGGAACTGCAGTTATTACTGCAAATTATCTCAGTAAGCTTGATATTATCTTTATCTTTACCTTCTCCTGATGAACCCTGCTTATCTCTGGGGGAAACGCGTTGAGGATAGTTTTATACAAATAGGGGCTCTGTTTACATTGCTAAAGCCTCTTAGAGGATAGCTTTAACAAACAGGGGCTGTGTTTATTTTGAGATAAGCCTCTTAGAGGATAGCTATATACAAACAGGGGCTGTGTGGACATTGTTATAAACCTCTTAGAGGATATCTTTATACAAACAAAGGCTGTGTTTACATTTTGTTAAGCCTCTTAAGATAGATCTATTCAAACAGGGGCTCTATTGACCTTGTGATAAAGCCACTCACATGCTGCTGATTATTGAACACTTAGTTTAGCTGTTTTTCAAACAGAGGCTTTATGGACATTGTGAAAGTTACTTATGTGCTGTTGTCTGCTTAATGCCATATGCACCAACAATACAGACGTCATTTTCTTTGTAGTGCATTGTACACTTTTTAATCAGATTATTAAAGGTTATATTTTAGGAATTAGTGCTAGTTTGTTATTTTTTCTCTTTGATAATACTGCCCCTATGTACAAGAATATAACTACTATAATACTGCTCCTATGTACAAGAATATAACTACTATAATACTGCTCCTATGTACAAGAATATAACTACTATAATACTGCCACTATGTACAAGAATATAACTACTATAATACTGCCTATGTACAAGAATATAACTACTATAATACTACCCCCTATGTACAAGAATATAACTACTATAATACTGCTCCTATGTACAAGAATATAACTACTATAATACTGCTCCTATGTACAAGAATATAACTACTATAATACTGCTCCTATGTACAAGAATATAACTACTATAATACTGCTCATATGTACAAGAATATAACTACTATAATACTACCCCCTATGTACAAGAATATAACTACTATAATACTGCTCCTATGTACAAGAATATAACTACTATAATACTGCTCCTATGTACAAGAATATAACTACTATAATACTGCTCATATGTACAAGAATATAACTACTATAATACTGCCCCTATGTACAAGAATATAACTACTATAATACTACCCCCTATGTACAAGAATATAACTACTATAATACTGCCCCCTATGTACAAGAATATAACTACTATAATACTGCTCCTATGTACAAGAATATAACTACTATAATACTGCTCCTATGTACAAGAATATAACTACTATAATACTGTCCCCTATGTACAAGAATATAACTACTATAATACTGCTCCTATGTACAAGAATATAACTACTATAATACTGCTCCTATGTACAAGAATATAACTACTATAATACTGCTCCTATGTACAAGAATATAACTACTATAATACTGCTCCTATGTACAAGAATATAACTACTATAATACTGCTCCTATGTACAAGAATATAACTACTATAATACTGCTCCTATGTACAAGAATATAACTACTATAATACTGCTCCTATGTACAAGAATATAACTACTATAATACTGCTCCTATGTACAAGAATATAACTACTATAATACTGCTCCTATGTACAAGAATATAACTACTATAATACTGCTCCTATGTACAAGAATATAACTACTATAATACTGCCCCCTATGTACAAGAATATAACTACTATAATACTGCCCCCTATGTACAAGAATATAACTACTATAATACTGTCCCATAGGTACATGAATATAACCTTATTATACTGTAGAATGTAGAACTTCAGGTCATATGATTCTTCAGACTTTCCAGTTTAACGCAAACCTTATTCCTAATTGTAGATTCCACTTTGCCCCCTCTATGTCCTGGCTGTCGGGGTTGCTCCTTTTGATGACCTTTAAAGTTATAATTTCTTGACTAAGTGTACAGATTATGTATCTGGGTTATGATAATGATCTCCTCAGACAAGCAGGAATCACAGCTCCCCATGGGGGGCTGACAAATGTATCCTTTACTATGACAGCCTTTTTGTTTCAGGCGATAACGTGTGATAATTATCCACTCGCTTTGTCAGATTGAACACTGTGTGACAAGATAAATATTGTTTCTTCCCTCCTAGAGAAGTCTATAACACCTTCATCAAAAACATATTTGTATATCTTTCTATGCTTCAGAAGTAGAACTTTTTTTTTTAACTTTTTTACCTAAATAAAAGCTCTTGAAGTAGATTTTTACCTAAATCTAAGTTCTATCTATCTATCTATCTATCTATCTATCTATCTATCTATCTATCTATGTAACATCTATCTATAATACAGGATGTAACTCAGGATCAGTACAGGATAAGTAATGTAATGTATGTACACAATGACTGCACCACCAGAATAGTGAGCGCAGCTCTGGAGTATAATACAGGATATAACTCAGGATCAGTACAGGATAAGTAATGTAATGTATGTACACAGTGACTGTACCAGCAGAATAGTGAGCGCAGCTCTGGAGTATAATACAGGATGTAACTCAGGATCAGTACAGTATAAGTAATGTAATGTATGTATACAGTGACTGCACCAGCAGAATAGTGAGTGCAGCTCTGGAGTATAATACAGGATGTAACTCAGGATCAGTACAGGATAAGTAATGTAATGTATGTACACAGTGACTGTACCAGCAGAATAGTGAGCGCAGCTCTGGAGTATAATACAGGATGTAACTCTGGATCAGTACAGGATAAGTAATGTAATGTATGTACACAGTGACTGGACCAGCAGAATAGTGAGCGCAGCTCTGGAGTATAATACAGGATATAACTCAGGATCAGTACAGGATAAGTAATGTAATGTATGTACACAGTGACTGTACCAGCAGAATAGTGAGCGCAGCTCTGGAGTATAATACAGGATGTAACTCAGGATCAGTACAGGATAAGTAATGTAATGTATGTACACAGTGACTGCACCAGCAGAATAGTGAGCGCAGCTCTGGAGTATAATACAGGATGTAACTCAGGATCAGTACAGGATAAGTAATGTAATGTATGTACACAGTGACTGTACCAGCAGAATAGTGAGCGCAGCTCTGGAGTATAATACAGGATGTAACTCTGGATCAGTACAGGATAAGTAATGTAATGTATGTACACAGTGACTGCACCAGCAGAATAGTGAGCGCAGCTCTGGAGTATAATACAGGATATAACTCAGGATCAGTACAGGATAAGTAATGTAATGTATGTACACAGTGACTGTACCAGCAGAATAGTGAGTGCAGCTCTGGAGTATAATACAGGATATAACTCAGGATCAGTACAGGATAAGTAATATAATGTATGTACACAGTGACTGTACCAGCAGAATAGTGAGTGCAGCTCTGGAGTATAATACAGGATGTAACTCAGGATCAGTACAGGATAAGTAATGTAATGTATGTACACAGTGACTGTACCAGCAGAATAGTGAGTGCGGCTCTGGAGTATAATACAGGATGTAACTCAGGATCATTACAGGATAAGTAGGATATATTTGAGAATAAGTAATGTGTTGTGCATGTAATGTATTTACAAAATGACTCAACTTTTTAGGTAGCTTTTGGACTACATGATACGGTCATATTTCCTGCTAATGAATGTGCTCTCCATACTATAGATGGAGTCTATATCTTTTCTGCTTCTATGGGGTAGTCAGGTCACTTTACCTTTTACTTCATTCTAGGTGTATCTAGATAACATGGACTCAGCACCGCTCCACAATCTGCCAGGAATTTTTCTCCCTCATAGAAGCTCCGTCTTTCCAGCCATCAAAGCTTTGCAGAATTCCCAGCGTGCTCTCCTCAATCACATTATAGGCAGGGAATTCACTTTAATTATTTGCCTGAAGGCAAAAAAAGATGAAAATCTGTAACTGGAATCTCATGTAAAATATTTAATTTACCAATTAGTCTGTGTCTCCCTGTGATGATGAGAGGCGTCATCCTCTAATAGTCACACCGGTGCTGCTCCGTGGACAGAGGTGTGCTGCCTGCCTCCATCTACTAGATGTAATTGTGTCACGTATAGTGGTGGCAGGATGGCTGCTGAGAGAGATATGTGATAGATACATGGATAAATAGAGAGATAGATAAATAGATAGATATGCTATAGATAGATAGATAGATAGATAGATAGATAGATAGATATGAGATAGATAGATAGATAGATAGATATGAGATAGATAGATAGATAGATAGATAGATAGATATGAGATAGATAGATAGATATGAGATAGATATGAGATAGATAGATAGATAGATAGATAGATATGAGATAGATAGATAGATAGATAGATATGAGATAGATAGATAGATAGATAGATAGATAGATAGATAGATATGGGATAGATAGATAGATAGATAGATAGATAGAGATAGATAGATAGATAGATAGATAGATATGAGATAGATATGAGATAGATAGATATGAGATAGATAGATAGATAGATAGATATGCTATAGATAGATAGATATGAGATAGATAGATATGAGATATAGATAGATAGATAGATAGATAGATAGATAGACAAATATGCTATAGGTAGATGGATAGATAGATAGATAGATATGCTATAGGTAGATAGATAGATAGATATGCTATAGATAGATAGATAGATAGATAGATATGCTATAGATAGATAGATAGATAGATAGATAGATATAGCTATAGATAGATAGATATGCTATAGATAGATAGATAGATAGATAGATAGATATGAGATAGATAGATAGATAGATAGATATGAGATATAGATAGATAGATAGATAGAGATAGATAGATATGAGATAGATAGATAGATAGATAGATAGATAGATAGATAGATATGAGATAGATAGATAGATATGCTATAGATAGATATGCTATAGATAGATATGCTATAGGTAGATAGATAGATAGATAGATAGATAGATAGATAGATATGAGATAGATAGATAGATAGAGATAGATAGATAGATAGATATGAGATAGATAGATAGATAGATAGATATGAGATAGATAGATAGATAGATATGAGATTGATAGATAGATAGATAGATAGATATGAGATAGATAGATAGATAGATAGATAGATATGAGATAGATAGATATGAGATAGATAGATAGATATGAGATAGATAGATAGATATGAGATAGATAGATAGATAGATATGAGATAGATAGATAGATAGATAGATAGATGAGATAGATAGATAGATAGATAGATAGATAGATATGAGATAGATAGATAGATATGAGATAGATAGGAGATAGATAGATAGATAGATAGATAGAGAGATAGATAGAGAGAGGCATATACAGACAGAGAGATAGATAGATATGAGATAGATAGATATGAGATAGATAGATAGATAGATATGAGATAGATGTGAGATAGATAGATAGATAGATAGATAGATAGATAGAGAGAGAGGCATATACAGACAGAGAGATAGATAGATATGAGATAGATAGATAGATAGATAGATAGATAGATAGATAACCTCTTTGACAAGGGGAATCATTAAGATTTAAAAGGAACAGCACATTGGAGACCAAGGCCAAGTTGTTACCCCGCACCCAGGGCACGTACCCTTGCCCCCGTCATCTAGCCCCCTGTGCAGATGTGTTACATGTATTGCTTGTCTATCTGAGGCTTCGCAGTTCACAGGCCATTGAGCTCACAGATCTGTGAAGGACCAAGATCTTGTAAGGAGCAGAAGCTGCAGGGTATCTGGGCCTGCGGGGCAGACATCACCCAGGACATCTCCTTCTGATGTATCATGACACACCACCGGTCATACGGGGAGGATAAGATGTGGCATGGACTCGGGCACACATGTGTTTCTTCTACTGAACCAGTTCTGACACCATCGGGGTGATGTATCCTCCACAGCTGCTCCCAAGAAGAACCGCAGAAAGTGTTAAAGCCTCTGGCACGACAGTGGAGAAACATAAAAAGTCACTTAGATTTAGCATAATGGCCATCGCCTCCTGCAGGCGCTGACAACCAGCCACTTTATGGGATTTATATAAAACAGGGAGGGAAAAAGCTGAAGTTTAAAGAAGAGCACCAGAGAGAGGAGGGGGCATCGCCTCCATACTGTATTATGGTTATATAACTCACTGAGAAAGCTGGGTGCCGTGTGTACTTGTATTATAGGCAGGTCACATTATAGCTATGGGGTGTTTGCTAAGAGTCAGCAGTGATTTAAACGGCTGTCCTCCTTAGCTCCACTAGGGGGAGTTCAAGACATACAGAGTGTTACAGCTGCTATTGGCTTCAGTGCACATTGTATGAATCTGTTCATAGTGAGCCCCCCCTAGTGGTAGGCGGAGGCAGCCAGAATTTTATTCTGGAACTATATGACTGAAGGAAGGGAAGGAGGGGAGCTCTGTGTGTGTGGATCCTAATAAATATGTTATGGTAGGAAATCATGGTGGACATAGGCTCTGAGTTTTATTATTTCTGTGTACGCCATGGCTGGTGGATTATATGGAGGGTTTGATGCCCACCCACTCCTGGAACCTTGAATGAAATAGCTGATCAGACTGTGCTCCAGGAGACGGACACTGTATACATGCAAACCTCCACTTCTACTCTAGTGAATGGGAGCCGAGCTGAAGTACCCCAAGGCCACTGCTATGCAGTGTACAGAGCCATGTACTATGTATACAGTTCCCTGTAGTGGGATCAGTTGTTCAATGTAGGGTCCAAGTGTCAGACCCCCACCCATCAGATACTGATACCTATCCTGTAGATAGCTCATCGTTATCCAATACCTTTGGGTCATGGAGAACAGATGTTGTCCTTGGCTGGATTTGAACCTGGGACTCAGGATTTATCTGTATTGCTATTGAGGCTGGCATGGCTACCAAAGCGAGGAGCCAAGTATGTTCCAGCACTAAACTCTGTCTCTTTCAGGTGAAGTCATCATGGTGGTCTGGCCTGGATGGAGAAGAAAATGAAAGAGAATCTCTATAGTCATCTGTGAGTGACAGGATTTATAGAGGTCTCTTCTCCTGACATGTCTGTATTATGTGTACACATTCAGTGCTGCTATATTTGAGTATCACACCCTGGTAGCGTTCTCATAGGAATTGCACAGATGGCGCTGTTGTCAATGCTAGCACACATAGGTGGTGATGTTTATAGACATGGTGTGGCAGGACAGTGATGGGGAAAGGAGCGGGCCAAGCTCAGGAACTTAGTCTACTTGATCCACCACTGAATGGCAGCTATATAGATTGTCAGCTATTATTACAGACCATTCCCATAAAGCCAGCCCTGCACCTGTGTGAACATGATCCAAGGGAGGTTTCAGTCTCTTAATGTAAGCAATGAATGTTTCCTTTCACTGACAGCAAGCAGATTCACAAAGTATATTAGAAAGTTACAGAACTTCTCAGAATTCCAAAAGTGAAGGGAGTATATCAACAGAAAATGACCTCATTTTTGAAACTAGTATTTTATGTTAAACATATTTTTGAAGAATTTTTGATTTTTTTTTAAATTATCTATGACACTATATATTTATATAAAAAAAAATGACTATATACTGCAATTTTCACTCTGATTACTAAACCTAATCATAGACTGACATTTACCAATTCTGTCAGGGTTTTCTTTGCAGTGTTTTCATTTACATCACAGTTAGGATTACAACAGAAGATAACACCTCTATAGATAATAGATAACACCACTGACCCATCATTGCATCCACTACTGACAATTCATGTAGTCACAGCTTATGCACAGAGCAAGTCCCATAGACCTCAATGAGTCGGCTACTGTATATTCCGGTCTATGGCCATGAGTCGGCTACTGTTTATTGCTGCTTATGGCCATGACTAGGCAGTAAAGTGTATCACTAAATGCTGTTAACAGAGCAAAGCTCAGGCAAGATGGCCGCCACCATAATCATGTACCGAAAATAGAATAAAAAAATCTGCAATCAGACAGATTAGAAAAAAAGTGATAAATTTCACTGGTTTAATAAATAATAAACTATGATATGTTCCCTTTAAGGTTTATTTACATAAAACTGGAGGACTCCTTTAAGGCGTTGTATGACAATTTTCAGGGATTTTAATATTATCAATATTCCTAAAGAAACAGCTATAGGGGTTACAGATACTAATGTAAAGCTATAGTCCTTAAATAGACTGAAAATTGACTGTTTAGTTCCCATCTCGGCCTAATTGTGCGTGCGAATCCGATAAAGTTCATTTGGCGGCCTCAGCGCTGTTTGATCTATAGGAACAATCAGGGAGATTTTAATAAGTCTTCGTATTCAGACTTTATCTGTCCTCATTAGAAACGCCGGAGAACGTCCTGTTCCTCTCCGCACAATTACTTTGTGCCTTCCATGCGCAGACTCCTCCGGGCTGGGAGATTTTATTCTGGGGGGTCTTTCCGTCTTCTGTCCCCCTATTATGAATTTCATATAAGACAAGAGGCAGCGGGGCATGGATAATACAATGTGATAGCCCGCCTCTGCTCTGTGTGCCTCCTGGGGTCTACCCTATGTCATTAGTCAGAGGGTGGAGTGAAGTGACAAGAAAGTGTCCATGGCGGGGGCGCACTGCGTGGCCAGCACTAACAAACGGTGATAGCCCACAGCACTCCGCCGCGCCTTCCCAGGCTACTGCATAATAAGGGTAGGCTGCTGACTGCATGAATAATGAAGGAAAATGTCTATAGAACTAAAAGGAAGAGCTCCAGGAAAGAACTGTACAGAAGAAGGGCGGCGGAGCAAGACACAGGGTCAACATCAAAAGATCCCCCCGCCCACTCCCACACACCCCATCCACCCTATTTCCTAATAATCTCCCTAGAAGTTTAGTTACTTGTCATTTATAGCCATTCTGTAATGAAAGTTCATTCAGCCTGCACTGATGTCCAACAGAGCAAAGCTGCACTGTAAAGCATGGGGGTTGGATGGAGTAGTAGTCTTATCCTGAGGATGAGACAGGAGGCCATAGACATCAAAGAAAGGTTTGCGGATAACACAGGACTGGCTGACTATCTAATGTCTATTGGAATGTCTCCATTCTCCCGATTGTCGTGAGAAAGAAGGATTGAGCACTTGGATTTGAACATGTCCAATCCTTTCGTTCTCAAAGGAGTCTTAAAGCTATCCAGTGTACATGGCCAGCCTTCTGACTATTTCAGACTCCAATAGACAATGCAGCTAAGACACATAGACTGATCATGGCAGGGCTGTAGTGTAAAGCATGGAGGACGGTCAGTATAGTCATGGCCAAAAGTTTTGAGAATGACACAAATATTATATTTCCACATGATCTGCTGCCCTCTGGTTTTTATGTGTGTTTGTCAGATGTTTTTATCACATACAGAAATAGAATTGCATTCATATTATGAGTAACAGAAGCTTATATTGACAGTTAGAATGAGTTAATGCAGCAAGTCAATATTTGCAGTGTTGACTCTTCTTCTTCAGGACCTCTGCAATTCTCCCTGGCATGCTCTCAATCAACTTCTGGACCAAATCCTGACTGATAGCAGTCCATTCTTGCAGAATCAATGCTTTAATTTTGTCTGAATTTGTTGGTTTTTGTTTGTCCACCCGTCTCTTGATGATTGACCACAAGTTCTCAATGGGATTAAGATCTGGGGAGTTTCCAGGCCATGGACCCAAAATCTCTATGTTTTGTTCCCTAAGCCATTTAGTTATCACCTTTGCTTTATGGCAAGGTGCTCCATCATGCTGGAAAAGGCATTGTTGAGCGCCAAACTGCTCTTGGACGGTTGGGAGAAGTTGCTCTTGGAGGACATTCTGGTACCATTCTTTATTCATGGCTGTGTTTTTAGGCAAGACTGTGAGAGAGCCGATTCCCTTGGCTGAGAAGCAACCCCACACATGAATGGTTTCAGGATGCTTTACAGTTGGCATGAGACAAGACTGGTGGTAGCGCTCACCTCTTCTTCTCCGAATAAGCTGTTTTCCAGATGTTCCAAACAATCGAAAAGGGGATTCATCAGAGAAAATGACTTTACCCCAGTCCTTAGCAGTCCACTCCTTGTACCTTTTGCAGAATATCAGTCTGTCCCTGATGTTTTTTCTGGAGAGAAGTGGCTTCTTTGCTGCCCTCCTTGAGACCAGGCCTTGCTCCAACAGTCTCCGCCTCACAGTGCGTGCAGATGCACTCACACCTGCCTGCTGCCATTCCTCAGCAAGCTCTGCACTGCTGGTAGCCCGATCCCGCAGCTGAAACACTTTTAAGAGACGGTCCTGCCGCTTGCTGGTCTTTCTTGGGCGCTCTGGAGCCTTTTTGGCACCAATGGAACCTCTCTCCTTGAAGTTCTTGATGATGCGATAGATTGTTGACTGAGGTGCAATCTTTCTAGCTGCAATACTCTTCCCAGTTAGGCCATTTTTGTGCAGTGCAATGATGACTGCACGTGTTTCTTTAGAGATAACCATGGTTAACAGAAGAGAAACAATGATGGCAAGCACCAGCCTCCTTTTAAAGTGTCCAGTGGTGTCATTCTTACTTAATCATGACAGATTGATCTCCAGCCCTGTCCTCATCAACACCCACACCTGTGTTAATGGAGCAATCACTGAAACGATGTTAGGTGGTCCTTTTAAGGCAGGGCTGCAATGATGTTGAAATGTGTTTTGGGGGATAAAGTTCATTTTCTAGGCAAATATTGACTTTTCAAGTAATTGCTGTTAAGCTGATCACTCTTTATAACATTCTGGAGTATATGCAAATTGCCATTAGAAAAACTGAAGCAGTAGACTTTGTAAAAATTAATATTTGTATCATTCTCAAAACTTTTGGCCATGACTGTACAGCAGCTTAAGATTCTAATGTGCAAGTAGAATTTCACAGTATTGCAGACTCCAATAGACAATACTGCAAAGATTAAGTCACTGATTATTACTCTGCCCAGATGCAGGAGAGCTGTAGTGTAAAGCATGGGGGTTAACAGAAGAGCAGCTTAAAGAGGACATTTCCCCACTCCTCAATAGCTGCTGCTCCACTGATTCCAGAGCAGTTGGATTTTTTTTCTCTAGCCCCCAGCATTCCCGAGCAATCATTCATGTTAGTTTCAGCATCCAATATGCTCTGCACTTTCTAGTGGGCGGTCCCTGACTCGCTGCCTTTACCTAGGACCTCCCACCTGAGAGTAGAGAGCCTAAATAGCGTATTGGGTGCTGAAATTAACAGACCCGATTCTCGAGAACGGTGAGGGCTAGAGAAAAAATTCCAACTACCCTGGAATCAGTAGAGCAGCAACTATTGAAGGGTGCAGACAGATGGAGTTGCTGAAGGTGGTGAAAGGTCCCCTTTAAGACTGATAAGACAAGAGGTAGCTTTCAGATGAGGTATGTTCACCCCTGTTTCATGTAAGTTTGATTGTGAAAACTATAATGATCACCAGGAAGCCCTTACAGGATGGGAGTAGTAGTCTGACAACCACCAAGGATTGAAGTGCTGCAAACCAGTTTTAGAGTAAATACAGCAGTATGTGTGCATCTGAGTGCCATGTGCAATATAATATGCAAATGCCAGAAGCTTATAACATAAGCTTATTTACTGATGGAATTAAACATTACAGATATGGAAATGCTGCCAGAGATTAAAGAGTGACTTTCCGGAAGATTAAAGGGAACTCTGCAGGCAATCCATAAAGTCTTCATATCCACAGATAATTCCAGCACAAGCTGCAAACTATTGTTAAAACTTAACTGAAATAGCTTGGTTTCCTATGTAAAATGTAGACAAACAAGGTTGTCACCCAACTTTCCACAGACCCTGGTGGCATATAAATGTGAATTTTTGTATATAGAAAGCTACGCTCCTTCCAGGCTACATCACTCTTCATTCATACTGGGGGTGGAGCCTGACACCTACTTGTTGGTATGGGAAGACAGTTGTCATGGAAATAACAGCCACTTGCTGCAACATTATAGAAACAGTACTGTAACAGTGAGTACAAGGTGCACAAAGACTACAATGTATACACGAGGAACCCATATGGGGGTTGGGGGTCCTGTTAACTTTTGACTGGAGTTCCCCTTTAAGCCTCTATGTTATATACTAAGCAAATTTTCTTGTAATGATGTTTTTTTATGGATGATTCACTAATTTAAGTCATCTCCATCCCTCACAAACACTAAGTCCCGCCCACACATCACCCATGGGACCTCCCCCCAAACCACTAGGGACTGTTGCGACCACCCACTTTTGGGCATGTGACATGCCCCTTTTTGGGTCAGGCCATGCCTGAATTAGCTGGATTGATTCTAAAAATGTAAGGGTTGCATCTGTGCATAGATACTTGCCTCCCTCTTGCTTCTTTTCTCCTATAATTCTGCCTGTGAGTGTGTCAGTCTTCACTGCAAATCTGACATTCTGTTCACGAATCAGGAGGTTGAAGATGAGCAAAGCTATACTGTCTGACATTGTTCTGCAGAGCAAAGAGTTGTGGGGTAAACAGATAGATACATAACATTAATGCACTGTACACACCGGAGGCTGACGTCTATAGAGCTTCCACATCTTTACATCTCAGAATGTTTTCAGGTTTTCTCGGTATTGTATATTGTGTTTACAGTCTTAACCACCAATGTATTTCCTAAGGCAAAACAATACCGTGTATCATCTGTGCTGGCAACTAACGGCATGCCTGGAAGCGACAATGTTTCCTCCTAGAAACTCACAATCGACAGATTTTTGGCAGCGAGATGATTTTCTGGGACACAGGTGAACGTTTCCATCCGTGCGTCACGTGTAATAAATCAGTGATGTTGATTAAATACATGTAATGCCTACAGCTGTGATCCTGTGTGAGAGCTGGAAACATGCTGAGTGTGGATATAGCAGATCGATATGAGATGGATGGGTATATAGATAGATAGATAGATAGATAGATAGAAGGTGGATAGATATATAGATACAATAGATAGATAGATAGATAGATAGATAGATAGATAGATAGAAGGAAGATAGATAGATAGATATGATAGATAGATAGATAGATAGATATGAGATAGATAGATAGATATGAGATAGATAGATAGATAGATAGATAGTAGATATGAGATAGATTAGATAGATAGATAGATAGATAGATAGATAGATAGATAGATATTAGATAGATTAGTTTTTCTCAGCAGAGATTTCCTGGTTTGCTGGTAGCTAGCTCTCTCCTGTCTGATGATGTACTATCACTGCTGTCTGGAAAGTTCTGTGATAAGTTATTTCTCCAGAGTTATATCTCATACTTTACCATTCTGTTCCCTCTGAAGATGTGATTCATATTAGAGATGAGTATAGCGGTGGTTTCCTCTGAGAGCTCAGCTTCTATGACCGTATTGTAATAAGGTATTTTTGGCCTCTGTTCAGGCACTTTCCTAACCCTCCGGCTCATCAGGGTGCAGATGAACTAGTTCCAGGAGTAGAACAATCTCATACACTTTATCTATGTTACAGTAATTAATCACCGATCATCCGCAGGGTATCCGGCCCTGCTAATGACTACATATGCCCCCGATACAGAACAAAGGGGGGGGTGCTTATTTATGAAAGGTTGGGTTCAGATTGGCATACATAGCTATTGGCATTGTATAGCTTGATGTGAGCTGCACTAATAACCCATATAATAGAAAGATAGATACAATGCCTTGTGAAAGTATTCGGCCCCCTTGAACTTTTCAACCTTTTGCCACATTTCAGGCTTCAAACATAAGGATATAAAATTTTAATTTTTTGGTGAAGAATCAACAACAAGTGGGACACAATTGTGACGTGGAACGAAATTTATTGGATATTTTAAACTTTTGTAAAAAATTAAAAACTGAAAAGTGGGGCTTGCCATATTATTCGGCCCCTTTACTTTCAGTGCAGCAAACTCACTCCAGAAGTTCAGTGAGGATCTCTGAATGATCCAATGTTGTCCTAAATGACTGATGATGATAAATAGAATCCACCTGTGTGTAATCAAGTCTCCGTATAAATGCACCTGCTCTGTGATAGTCTCAGGGTTCTGTTTAAAGCGCAGAGAGCATCATGAAGACCAAGGAACACACCAGGCAGGTCCGTGATACTGTTGTGAAGAAGTTTAAAGCTGGATTTGGATACAAAAAGATTTCCCAAACTTTAAACATCCCAAGGAGCACTGTGCAAGCGATCATATTGAAATGGAAGGAGTATCAGACCACTGCAAATCTACCAAGACCCGGCCGTCCCTCTAAACTTTCATCTCAAAGAAGGAGAAGACTGATCAGAGATGCAGCCAAGAGGCCCATGATCACTCTGGATGAACTGCAGAGATCTACAGCTGAGGTGGGAGAGTCTGTCCATAGGACAACAATCAATTCCACCACTCCCCCACTCTCCATCAGTCAAACCAATCCCATCCCATCCCAGGAGAACCTTTCTCAAACAACCTCCCAATATCCAGACATCTCTCCCAGTTTCCACACCCCCTCACCGATCTCTACCACCTAGCCTACCCTACCCCACTGACTCCACCACCACGACCACCAGCATCAATAATCCTCAAGCACTCACCAATTACCAACCCATCCCATCAGGCCATATTCCCGTTGGAGCTTTCAAGTTTACTGAACTGGATGCTCACCTACAACAGATCACAAACCCACCATCGCCTTCTGATATTCCACTCAATCTATCCCAATTATCCACCCATGAGGACCCCCCAACCCCTCCCATCTACCAACATCATTACCAACACATCTATTTCTCGACCTATCCCTGAGGCACCGCTGTCCCAGGCTCCCTCTTCAGACCTGCTGAGTAGTTCTTCTGGGTCCTGCAATTTGTCAGTTGAATCTTTTTTAGCCCTCCCTTCCCAACTTACAATGTCAGCCATTCCCCATCTATTTCCAACACACCAATCGCAGACCACATTACTGCCCCCAATAACCAGCTCCACCACTATTACCCAGTTCTTCACCACCAGCAGACGAATATCCACCAAAAGAAAACCCGACCCAGAGGATGTACAGGAGGTAGAAACAGATCCAAAATCCAAAAGAAGGAACACACCTCTCCCAAATTAAATCCACACAATTCATCAACCACAAAACTATTCAATCTATCTACACATGATCTCAGCCCTAATGAGAAAAAAATGACTAAACAAGGGATTATCCTTTTGCCCTACAGCCCAACCCGACGGCTTTCAACTCTTTCTTGATCTCAACACTTTTACTAGACACCTTACAATCCTGAGACATTTCAGCATCTGTCAACACACGGCTACTCCTTCCTCTTATGACAACCAACCTAGTAATCCTTCAACATTACAACCCATTCCTGTTGAGGTACATCCGTCTTCTAATTTCAATCCCACACACCATAGGGGCCCGGCCATAGAAACATTTTTTTCTCTTGTCAACAAGGAATTTCGTTCCTTGGATTCTACACTACCTTCATCCTCTAAAAATCTAACCCGTTCTGAACTATCTGCCCTTAAAAATCTACAAACTAACCCGAATATCACCATACGCCCAGCCGACAAAGGCGGAGGAATTGTTATTCACAATACTATAGACTACATTAAGGAAGCAGACCGCCTCCTCAATGATAGAGAATTCTACGAACCACTCACCAATAATCCACTCTCTATATACATCACTCAGTATAAAAACCTTATTAACCAAGCAATAAAGAATAATCTCCTTACCAAAAAGGAGAAAAAATTTTTACATATAATTGAACCACCAATGCTCTTCTTCTACCATCTTCCTAAGGTGCATAAGTCCTTGTTATACCCCCCCGGTTGACCAATCATCTCCGGTATCGGCTCTTTAACTAGCAACCTTTCTCATTTTATAGACCTCCATCTCCAAAAATTTGTTTTACAATTACCTTCCTATCTCAAGGACTCCACACAGCTCATCAGAGAACTTCAAACATTAAACACCACACGCCAACCCGAGAAAAAAATGGCCACTATTAACAGCTGACGTTTCTGCACTATACACTAACATCCCACACCAACAGGGGATAGCGGCCATAAAATCCTTCCTTTCCAATAACACACTGATGCCATCTCAACAAAAAGACTTCCTCCTTGCCAGTATACAGCATAACATCTTCTCCTTTAAAGATATAATATACCGACAAACCAAGGGCTGTGCTATGGGCACACGCTTTGCGCCCTCCATTTGCTAACCTATATATGGGTTGCTCTGAAGAGAAACACATTTACAATTCCACTGACTATAAGTCTAACATCATGTTATACAAACGGTACATAGATGATTTGTTTTTTATCTGGGAGGGTGACGAAGCTTCAGCCCTCATCTTCATTACTTCAATAGGACACAACGCTTTTGGTTTATCCTTTACACACCAATTCTCCATCCAAAAAATTGAATATCTGGATCTCCTCATTTTCTTATCTCCAACAGGCACTATATCTACCTCCACTTATTTCAAAAGTGTGAACGTTAATAGTTACCTCGACTATACCAGTGCCCATTATAACCCTTGGCGTAACAACATACCTTTTAGTCAATTTAAGAGGATTAGAAAGAATTGTGACAACTCTCAGACGTTCAAAAGTCAAGCAAAAATTCTAAAAAAACGTTTTACAGAAAAAAAACTACCCTAAATCCATCATTAGCAACACCTTCCAAAAGGCATTATCACTTACCCAAAGTTCATGTCTCGCAGAAAAAACTAAACCAGCCATCTCGATACACACTAGGAGTAATTTTGTCACCACATACAACTCTGGTCATAAGACAATTAGAACAATACTAAATAACCACTGGGGGGTTTTGTTGAGTGACCCCCACCTGAACAAAATTCTCCCTAATAAATCCAGCCTCACCTTTAGGAGGTCCACCACCCTCAGAAATATTCTAGCCCCCAGTCGACTTCGCTCATTAACACCATCTGGCACAAACGGATTTTCAGCACCGCCTGGGGCCTATCGATGTGGCCACCCAAGATGCCTTTGTTGCTTAAACATCAGACATCAGGCACTCAACTTTCATTCTAACATTTTAAATGAAATCTTTCCAATCAAATCCCACCTAAATTGTTCCACTGGTTACAGTGTATTTAATAGAATGCCCATGTAAACTGCAGTACGTTGGCCGGACCATCCAGCCGCTACATTGTCGAATGAATGGCCATCGTACCAACATTACAAAAGGGTATCAAAAACATAATTTGTCCCTACACTGCTCTCTTAAACACGAATGTAATTTCCAGTGTTTAATAATACTGCCGATAGAACACATCCCATCTACAACCCCAAACCGCTTCCAAAAACTCCGACAGAGGGAGGCATTTTGGATCTCCAAACTCATTACACTTAGTCCCAATGGATTAAATGATGTTGTTGAGTCGTCATTCTAATTGTTATCCCGCTAACACATTACAGGTATTTCACAACTACAGTGGAACCCGCACTGTATTCATTTTTTGCACACCTTTCCTACCCATACATTTTGCTCATGTGTTCACCTTCAAGCCTATGGGTATGTAACTTTTGACTTTAGTTACACATTTATATATACATATACTTATGTATACTCATGCCCCACGCCCGTTGGGGTAGATGCATATCCACCAGCCATCTTCTCCATTATTTCATATATTATAATCATCTTTAGCCTTTCTCTCGTCCCAACAACTTTCTAACATCAACTACTATTAGCCATCAATAAAGAATGAGAAAAAAATAAATAATTGGCCACGTCCCCTCAAGATACTATATATTTGCAGCCTCCATGCTGCTTCCTGTCAATTTGGTTCCCCTCCTGCCCTGGACTACACTTACTTATGTATTTATTTTATTTATTCAATATAGTTTATGTATTTATTCATTTATCTACCCAGTCATTTATTCTTGTCTGCTAGTACAATCCATATCCTACCATTGACATTGCTACGTACTGTATGCTGGTTCTGTCCTACTAAGTTTCATCCTGTATTATATTATGCTATATTATTATTATGGGCATCCAACTATTTTATATGTGTTACCCTATTTAATTTGTACTACTTTCTTTTTTTAATTGCTAATTTTAAACTCTTATCGTATATATGTGATTTTACCTTGCTATATATGTTATACCCTAGTATTTTTATCTGGACCTACACTATGACTACCCTTGCTCTAATACCTAGCCATTGATTATACCTTCTGTGATTTGTTTATATCTAGTTTATAGCCTGATGAAGACGCTAGTACAGCATCAAAACGCGTAGCCTATTGTTGTACGTCTGGGGTGGAACCAATAAAACGTGTGTTTTTATTCACAAACATTCTCTTTGCAAATATTTTATTGATATACCCTTACTTGCAGCGCTCAACCATAATATCCCAGTTTTTTTCTCTACTTTTTACTGCACAAATCTTGCCTTTATGGAAGAGTGGAAAGAAGAAAGCCATTTCTCAAAGATATCCATAAAAAGTCTTGTTTAAAGTTTGCCACAAGCCACCTGGGAGACACCAAACATGTGGAAGAAGGTGCTCTAGTCAGAGGAAACCAAAATCCAACTTTTTGGCCACAATGGAAAACGATATGTTTGGCATAAAAGCAACACAGCTCATCCCCCTGAACACACCATCCCCACTGTCACACATGGTGGTGGCAGCATCATGGTTTGGGCCTGCTTTTCTTCAGCAGGGACAGGGAGGATGGTTAAAATTGATGGGAAGATGGATGGAGCCAAATACAGGACCATTCTGGGAGAAAACCTGTTGGAGTCTGCAAAAGACCTGAAACTGGGACGGAGATTTATCTTCCAACAAGACAATGATCCCAAACATAAAGCAAAATCTACAATGGAATGGTTCACAAATAAACGTATCCAGGTGTTAGAATGGCCAAGTCAAAGTCCAGACCTGAATCCAATCAAGAATCTGTGGAAAGAGCTGAAAACTGCTGTTCACAAACGCTCTCCATCCAACCTCACTGAGCTCCAGCTGTTTTCCAAGGAAGAATGGGCAAGAATTTCAGTCTCTCCATGTGCAAAACTGATAGAGACAACCCCAAGCGACTTGCAGCTGTAATCGCAGCAAAAGGTGGCGCTGCAAAGTATTAACTTAAGGGGGCCGAATAATATTGCACGCCCCACTTTTCAGTTTTTTATTTTTTACAAAAGTTTAAAATATCCAATAAATTTCGTTCCACTTCACGACTGTGTCCCACTTGTTGATTCTTCACCAAAAAATTTTAATTTTATATCCTTATGTTTGAAGCCTGAAATGTGGTAAAAAGTTGAAAAGTTCAAGGGGGCCGAATACTTTCGCAAGGAACTGTAGATAGATAGCTAGATAGATAGCTAGATAGATATGAGATAGATAGATAGATAGATAGAGAGATAGATAGATAGATAGATAGATAGATAGATAGATAGATAGATAGATGCTATGGCTTGGTCTGCAGCCTGGTCATTTGGGCCGGGTCGCCAGCCTTGTTCTTTACCTCTGCTCTGTGGTCTAATCTTCACTCTTCCACAGCTATATCTCTGCATTCCCCACAGTTTGCAGGGAGGGAGACTCCTTCTCCTCCCACACTTGCTCGGATGTTTTTGACTCTCTGTAGCCATCACTGGTTCCCTGTAGCCAGGGTCACATACCCTCTATGTCATCTTGGTGCACACCAGATAGGGGAATGTGCTTCATTCATGTAGCTACTATAATGCCACGTTCAGGAATCCCACTGACAGGGAGACTCCCTCTCCTCAGGTCTCCACAACTATCCAATTGCTTGCTCTCTAATATTAGTAGCTTTCTCTAGCACTCCCCCTGCTGCAGCAGTCTCCGCAGCAGGTTCTGACTGGTGCTCCCAGTAGGGAAATGAGTGCACAACCAGCAGCACACAGCCCACTGGCTACAATGGTGCCTCACTGGGTGCTTTTATTAGACCCCTCCTCTCCTCTTTATAGGTGGTGTTGCCTGCATGTCACCACTCACCACTAGGCGGTGGCATTGTCTTTTCCTACACAGTCCAGTAGAGCTGTCATCAAAGGGGCCAGGCTTCCTCCTTTTGCTCTTGCTTGGGGCTACCAAGCTACTTATGGATGCAGTGTCCACAGCAAGGAGAGGAATGGTTGGGTCCGGCACAATCACCCCTGACAGATATAAAGTTAAATAATCTAATTTTGGTTTCCTGCAGTCACCACTAGGAGGTGCTCATACTGAATATACATTGCACTATATGCAATAAACAGCCTTCTAAAAGGGATAAAAGTTTGACATTCCCTTTAAGTAGAAAAAGTAACCAACACATGTATGACACTATATGTGATATTTTAGACTTGCCTGGTGCAGCCAGGCCTCCAGCAGTGATCCGCATCTTTACTTTATTCTTTTGGGAACTATTTCTGTCCTGACACGTCGACCGAGCCGTCCTCAATCACAAAACTCATTTACACGTTGTCAGCGGTGCGGGAGGATTCGCAGTCTACCCTGCGATCCTCCTCTAGAGGAGATGCAAGTCCCCAGTCCCTGCGACAATTAATCTTCAGCCACAGCTGGACTCTAGATACCAATTAGAAAACCATGAACCTATAAGACGCTACATGCTAATGAAACCCGCGACAATTCACAACACGAGACGACGCTGGAAGCGCAGCCACACTCCTACGGAGATAAGTCACATCTGTGTATAAATATTGTAATTCATATAATTAGTTTGCAATTTATGTCATATATTTTGCACACAACATTACCAAGCGCTACGGTTTATGGCGCACCATGAATTTAGTAGAGCTCTTCCCCCCATCCAGACCACGCTTCCAAACCAGTCTGTTCATATTAGGTCTTCTGTACGTTGCCCCATGCTGGGGGTGTAGCTAAAATTACAAAACGTCCCCCCCGATCCTAAAAAAGTAGCAAAAAAATCCAAAACAACAATTGCATCCAGTATAGAGAACAGTGCGGACTCCAGACTGATACGTTTTACTTGCACTGATACTTTGTAGCAAACGATCAGGACAGGAAAGATATTTGTGCCGCTGACTCTAGGTTCACACCTGTGTCCAATTTCAGTACTTCGGGTCCACTTGGGGACCTGCAAAACGGAAACCCAACCCGCTTAAAAAGCAGTTACCTGTGGAAACCCCATAGACCCCATAGACTATATTAGGGTCCGACAGGTTTCCGCCCGAAAAATGCGGAGAGAAAAGTCCTGCTTGCTAGAAAAAAATCACTTATATCCACCTTCCATCACTTCATACATATGTCCCAATTAGGGTACATGGATGTAAAGAGAGTCTCCCAGTCTGGCGGAGTCACATACTACCGTATGTAGAGATGAGAGAACTGATTTTTAAAGAATTTTCTAAAAATTTTGTATTTGACCAAACCTGAAGTTTTTGGGGTTCGCCACCTACAAAGGGGTCTCTTTAGACCCCAGAGTATAGTAACCAGAGTCCCAGGGGAGATATGGGGAGAAAACATTCATATTCACCTTTCCTCACCTATCCTGGGCTCCGCCACAGCGTCCTTTCTTCTTTCCCACATCTTCTGGCCTCTTCCAGTCCCCATGGTCATTGCTGAGGTCTGTGACAAAAGCGTCATAAAGACAACTACGCCCACATGACTGAGCCTTAGCTGTAACCCGGGGGTCACTGACATCACCCAGTGGGCCAGAAGAGGCTGGAAGAGACCAGGAAATAAGACTGGCCTGGTGGAGCCCCAGAGAGGTGAGCAAAGGTGTATATGAGTGGGGGTTTTTATGCACCTCCCAGGGGTCTCTGATTATCATACTCCGGGGTCCGAAGGGAACAAAACTTGTGGGTAACCCTTTCCCATCACTAGTATTATCTGGTTGTTCATTTGTTCCAATGGACGCTGTGTAATACTAAACTTGCCCAGCAGTGGCCGCTGTAAAGGACATGACCTGAGCTGATTGCCCTGCTAAACTGGGGTGGTCCATTCGGGACTTTTTCTATAAGATGTGTTATATATAACAGAAACCTATAATACACAGTAATCCCTGCTCTCTTCTGCACATTTGGATTGTTGCGGGTAATTTGGGAGCCGGGTGCCGCTGCCACCCATACATGTCTGCTGGTATTGGCTACTGCAAACAAAGCAATTTCTCCAACATGTCTGAAAGCAAATTAGTCTGAAAACGATCTCCAAGAGGTTTCGGGGTGAGATTGCGAGGGCAGAAGAGGGCACAGAAGGAACATTAGCGGCGGTTACAGCTCCAGAATACTCGGATACATTGTATCCATCTCCAATGCAAATAAGCTTCCACCATGAGAATCCTGAATGACGGCTCAGATAGTCATCACAGTGCGAGGAGCGGCGCCGGGAAGAATCCTACAGCAAATTCAGGAGATACTCCGAGTTCTCTGCATAGATGGAGGGGCTGTCAGCTCCTATTCACACATGCCCATTACTTCTCCGTTCCAGGGGTGAAGTCTATCCTTGAGGTTTAACGGCTGCAACAGATATTCTCATGTCAGATTTCTCCCAAGAGCCGTTCATTAGCATTTGTAAGCATATTGTATTGTAATAGACAGCAAAATGGTATCTAACACATGACAGGGAGCAAAAAGCCAAAGGAGAAAGTTGTTGTTCTAATTTCTGCGGAGGAAGGGTGGGGGTATAGTCCAAGATTATACAATATTATACAAGATTATACAATCCTCAATGTGGAAACTGCAACACCAAGAAGGAAAAGTCTTAGAGTTTTGGAATTCCCAGGATAGATAGACATGTTACTGATATGAAAAGGATAGAAAATGGAAACAAAATATTCAAAACCTCCAGATTTATTCAGTATGGAGTGCAAGGGCCATGCGCAGAAATACACGCATGGGAGATAAGTCTGGAGACGCTGCAGGCCATGGTAATATGTTTAGGCCACACAAGCTGCGCGCAGTAGAACAAGCAACATGTGGCGTGACGTTATCCTGTTGAAAAATGGCTCCTGGGGCACTTTGAAGAATTGGCCGTATCACTGGTTGCATGACCTGTGAGTGTACCTGAGGTGAAGACTAGACGGTCCGGCTACTGTACATTATGTCATGTCACACATATTCCCAGGAGTAGGACTGGTGTGATGTTCCTATGTGAAGGTCTCTTCATGGCATTGCCCACGTGGTCTCCAGACCAATCTCCAGCTATCATTGTGTCTAATACACAAGTGATACTCATTGCTGAAGAGGACAGACCTCCATTCCAGTCTCCATTACCATCTTATTGTGCACCATGAAAGCCTAGGACGGCAGTGGTGTGAGGTCCATGGAGCACCTGTACCCAGACTTCTGGCTCGTAGCCGAATGTCATGCAAACACCTTCTGATGGTTTGTGTCCACACTGTTTGCCACCCTAGGCTTGGGATGTGACGTCCAATTCCACTTGCAGTACAGAATGGATCACTACTCACCATTCTTGCTATGAGACAATCCATCATACACGGGTTCTCCTCCATGCACCTCCTGTTGTCATTCCAGTTTGGCGTTGTTCTCCCAACCACTGGGACATGCAACGTCATATAGCGATCTGCTGAAGTGATATGCAAGGTCTCCTAGTACAAGGACTCTGTCCCACTCAGTATACTGCAAGTGGCGATCATCGAACAGGAGACATTGCACCATTGCCCCACACCACTTAATCCAATTTTTGAGGTTTCATGTGGCTAAAAAACTTTGTTTTCAATCTGGCTTTCATACCCCTCCCACATGCCACACATTGAAACACTTGATCATTTGCAGATCTTAGCGACCCGGTACATCCTTGTTTTGTATAACCTCACAACGTGTCTTTCTTGTGGTTGCAATTTCAATGTTGAGGAGTATACAAGAACAAAACTGCAATAATATATAATATTATGTATAAAAATATCACTAATTATTATTATTATTAGAGTTCTGCAAACCGATTGATTCCATCTGAACAAATGCAAACTTTTGCAGTTCAGTTTACAGTAACTGGCTAAAATGGCAGCTGCCATGTGAAAGTATGGAGAAAGCAAAGAAGAAAGACCACATGACCTTGAGGATCAAGTGAGCTTTTCCATAATGTCTTGCAAGCAGACCCCTAAGACAGGGAACAGCCAAACATAAGTGACTATAGGTCTGAGGTCACTGATAATTCAGGGATTTGTCATAATAGGCATTATAAAAAGTCTGGAAAAAGGAGATATCCATGTTGTGGGGAGAGATTAGACAGATAGGAGCAGTCAGAGAGAGAGAGATATAGAAAATACAGATACACAGATAATACAGTGTGTTAGGAAGGAATGGAGAAGACTTAGATTAATTGATAGATGGAGATAGAAGCCTGTAGTCACTCTGTGTCTGTCTGTCACACTGTCAGACCAGCTCTCAAACACAATCACATCTGTAATGTATCTGAGACCAAGAACAGATAATATGATCACACCACATTTTTCTGTTTTGCCAAATCCCAGTGAAGTTATACACCATATATCTGTTTACATCTCTAAGTCAGTGATTGTGATACAGAGCCAGGCCTGGGAGCCCGCACAGTGTCATACATGACTTTTTAAGGCAAATTGCACAACTGGTTCAAAACCGAACCAAACTTTTGGTGAAAACCAGACAATCCCGAAACATATTTTGGAAGGTATCTGTCATTATTCTGCATTATTATAAGATTTTACGGTAACATTTTCTTCCCCGGGGCCGGTGCAGTGTTTGTTCCTCCTTCCCTCTCTGCTCTACATACTACACAATGCGTTTCCTTTGTTCATTGTGAGTGATGCACTTTTACTTTGTTTGCTATTTTTACACCTGATTCTGGGGTCAGGCTGCGGGAGGATTCTGAGCTGAGCCGTAGATAACAGAAGGATCTGACACCCTGACAGGCAGATGTAAATGCTACTTTTTTGTATCTGAGGATTACTGTCTATTACACTGGAGTGGAGGAGGCGTCTCCTGTGGAGATAACAGAAACCCTTAAAGCTCCAGTAATACAGAAAATGGTATTATTGTGGGGTCCGGCATCAGACAGAGGATTTCAACCATAACTTTTTCCTTTAATAGGGAAATTGCTGAATACCAGGCACGTTTTGTATGTTTGCCTTTACCAGGAGCTGCCCCAGAAGTGTAACCTCCTGGGCAGTGGTGTAAATAGGAATGGCTGGGCCCCAAGGCAAACATTTGACATGCCCCCCCCCAACTCCCCCCCCCACAAACCGCATTCCTGCGCACACTATTATGCGCCATAGTGGCCCCTGCACACACTATTATGCCCCATAGTGGCCCCTGCACACCCTATTATGCCCCATAGTGGCCCCTGCACACAGCATTATGCCCCATAGTGGCCCCTGCACACAGTATTAAGCCCCATAGTGTCCCCTGCACACAGTATTATGCCCCATAGTGGCCCCTGCACACAGTATTATGCCCCATAGTGGCCCCTGCACACAGTATTATGCCCCATTTTGGACCACCCATGAACAATTATTATACTCTGGGGTCTTTTCAGACCCCAGAGTATAATGATCGGAGACCCAGAATAGGATACAAACATAAAAAACAATGTCACTTACCTCTTCCTGGCTCCGGTGCGCTACTTCGGCCATCCTCAATTTTGGGCCAGATCTCGCGTGAGCCGGGCCGGCGTCGCAATGCATAATGACGTAGGCCTGACCCACGTGACGTCACCAAACAGGCGTAGGAGAGGTAAGTAACATTGTTTTTATGTTCCATCACCTCCCCTGGGCCTCCGATCATTATATGGCGGGGTCTGAAAAGCCCCTGGAGTATAATGATAGCAGTGTTTGTGGGGTTCGCGGCCTTACTTACTGATCCCCGCCTCTGTTCACAGCCACTTCCGCTTCCGCAGAATGGGAAGTGCAGGCGGCCGTGAGCAGGAGCGGGGATTGGTAAGTAAATAGGGCCCGTTACTTGCTGGGGATACTCCAGCAGGTAACGGCCTATTTTTAAAAAAAAAAGCATCATAGGCCCCGAATGTCCCGGGCCCTGTGGCAGCCGCTACCCTGGTAGTTACGCCCCTGCTCCTGGGCCCTCATCTATATAGTGCCATTTACAATACTTGTGTCATCTCATCCATTAGAGTGGCCTTTAAGTCTCATCTGCCACCAGGGATGGGGATTGACTGCTAGCTCCGCACTCCCTATACGTGTGCCCATTAGTGTTATGATGCCCGGGCACTTACCCTGAGTTAAGGAAAGGGGTGCTAGATCCTGCCTACCCTCTCCTGCCTCTTTAAGTTATAACAGCCGGAGCTTCTTCTACCTTGATCCTTGCAGCAGCTCTGTTGGGATGGACAGAAGAGGGAGGGGGAAGAAGTGCAGAAAGCAATCCAAGCAGAAAGCTGGATCTTCTGTGCTTACTAAGACAGCTCTACAGGAGAAGTAAGTATATGTAATTTGTCTAACTTTATGTGTGTGCAATGTGTATGTATGTGTAATGTGCATGTATGTGTGTAAGGCTTCATTCACATCTCAGTCGCAGATTACTCCAAAAATCGGACTTTTCTCTCCGCCGATTTTATATGGGGTCCGTGGATGTCTTCAGGTAACCGCTGTTTTAGCGGGCGGGCTCTGCATCGTTCGGGTCCCACAGCGGATATAGAGAGCATGGCGCAAGTGTGAACCTAGAGTAATATGTGTAAGGGATGTGCAATGTGCATGTACTGTATTTCTGTAATAATTGTGTGCAATGTGTGTACCTACTGTACATGTGTGTGCAGTCTGTATGCATTTGTGTAATATGTATGTGTAATGTATGTAACTATATGTGTGCAGTATGTATGTATATGCAATGTGTATGCATATATTTATATATGTGTGTGCAATGTGTATGTATTTGTATAATATGTGTGTAATGTGTGTAACTATATAAGTGTGCAGTGTGTATTTGTGTAATATGTGTTTGTAATGTATGTAACTATATGTGTGCACTGTGTATGTATGTATGTATATGCAATGTGTATGCATATATTTATATACAGTATGTGTGTGCGATGTGTATGTATTTGTATAATATGTGTGTAATGTGTGTAACTATATGTGTGCATTGTGTGCACATTTGTGCATTTGTTTAATGTGTATGTTATTTATATACTCATAGTATTAATTCACCATTTTGTGGATTTCTGCTTGCAGTACAATGTGCTTTATTGGTCCAGTAACATTCTGGGCTCCCTGACTGAAACTTGGCACACTCCGTTATATTCAACGGTTTCCACGTCAGTCATTTTACAGATCCGTAGCTTCCATATTAGCTTTGATCGACTCCTAATAACAGCAGAGCAATGGAAATAAAAAATGCACCGACGTGAAGCGACGCTTAGCTGCAATGAGACCTTGTAGCAATCTTCTGGAACAAAATTTTGCACTGCTATTTTTATGTCACTACATGTCGGATTATGACAAACAAGGTCAGGTCAGGACAGACCTTTGGATGTAAATAAAAACTTCCCCATTCACTGATAGCAAGCAGAGATCTTAAACTAAAAATTCTATTGGAAAATTCAGGAGCCCTTCAACAAGCAATGATGTACATGTATGTCATTGGTCACATGGGGGAATATAGCGCGGGCCCCCTACGAGCGGGCCTAGTGTGCCCCAGCCATAGAGGGATTCGATATTGGGAATATACATAGCACAGACGACGATTGTCACCCATAGACCTGAGTGCGGTATCTGGAGGCGGGGAGGGGTATAATCGCTGTCATTTGGATAAGAGACTTGTACGGTTTTCTTGCAGCGCTATTCATGGAGAGATTGTGCAGGAGCCGACAAAAAGTCTGAAATTGATTTTCTTCTTGTCTCCTTGTAAACACTCACATATCAGTTTTATCCTCCTTCTCCAGGAGTCACTTTTATTGTTGTGTAAGTATAGGAACATTGAAAATATCACAGCGGCGGCGGCTCAGGGAGAACATTCTGCTTTTCTTTCATTTGCTGCAGCAGAGGAAGCACGGACAGGGGGTGGAGGGGTACGGGGATCATTGACTCCTGTAAGGAAACACATGTATTGTCCAATCCAACATGGCTGACGACAATACATCCTGCAAGAAGGTGACAAGTCATTATAGACTCAGGCTATTATGTCTGTGTCTGTCATAGTCAAGAGCAGAGAATACAAAGGCACCTGGGCTCGGGCGCCTGTGGTGGGGGGTCCTCTATGACCCCTGCGTCCCTGTAATGTATGTCCTTTTACATTTATCTATACTTTTGAAAGAGAATCCTAATCCCTCCTTCAGCAGCTGCATATGTAGCTTAGTATTAGTAGAATAGTAGCAGGGGCGCTACAAGTTACCACAGGGTCCATGCAAAAACTGTAATGGAGTCCCACTGTACCCTGAGCAGCAAGATGACTACATGAAAAGTATAGGATTATTTTGATGTCACAGTACAGAGATAATACACACAGTGATGTCACAGTACAGGGATAATACACGCAGTGATGTCACAGTACAGGGATAATACACACAGTGATGTCACAGTACAGGGATAATACACACAGTGATGTCACAGTACACGGATAATACACACAGTGATGTTACAGTACAGAGATAATACACACAGTGATGTCACAGTACAGGGATAATACACACAGGGATGTCACAGTACAGGGATAATACACACAGTGATGTCACAGTACAGGGATAATACACACAGTGATGTCACAGTACAGGGATAATACACACAGTGATGTCACAGTACAGGGATAATACACACAGTGATGTCACAGTACAGAGATAATACACACAGTGATGTCACAGTACGGGGATAATACACACAGTGATGTCACAGTACAGGGATAATACACACAGTGATGTCACAGTACGGGGGTAATACACACAGTGATGTCACAGTACAGAGATAATACACACAGTGATGTCACAGTACAGGGATAAAACATATAGTGATGTCACAGTACAGAGATAATACACACAGTGATGTCACAGTACAGGGATAATATACACAGTGATGTCACAGTACAGAGATAATACACACAGTGATGTCACAGTACAGAGATAATACACACAGTGATGTCACAGTACAGGGATAATACACACAGTGATGTCACAGTACAGGGATAAAACACATAGTGATGTCACAGTACAGAGATAATACACACAGTGATGTCACAGTACAGGGATAATATACACAGTGATGTCACAGTACAGGGATAATACACACAGTGATGTCACAGTACAGAGATAATACACACAGTGATGTCACAGTACGGGGATAATACACACAGTGATGTCACAGTACAGGGATAATACACACAGTGATGTCACAGTACAGGGATAATACACGCAGTGATGTCACAGTACAGGGATAATACACACAGTGATGTCACAGTACAGGGATAATACACACAGTGATGTCACAGTACAGAGATAATACACACAGTGATGTCACAGTACGGGGATAATACACACAGTGATGTCACAGTACAGGGATAATACACACAGTGATGTCACAGTACACGGATAATACACACAGTGATGTCACAGTACAGAGATAATACACACAGTGATGTCACAGTACAGGGATAATACACACAGGGATGTCACAGTACAGGGATAATACACACAGTGATGTCACAGTACAGGGATAATACACACAGTGATGTCACAGTACAGGGATAATACACACAGTGATGTCACAGTACAGGGATAATACACACAGTGATGTCACAGTACAGAGATAATACACACAGTGATGTCACAGTACGGGGATAATACACACAGTGATGTCACAGTACAGGGATAATACACACAGTGATGTCACAGTACGGGGGTAATACACACAGTGATGTCACAGTACAGAGATAATACACACAGTGATGTCACAGTACAGGGATAAAACATATAGTGATGTCACAGTACAGAGATAATACACACAGTGATGTCACAGTACAGGGATAATATACACAGTGATGTCACAGTACAGAGATAATACACACAGTGATGTCACAGTACAGAGATAATACACACAGTGATGTCACAGTACAGGGATAATACACACAGTGATGTCACAGTACAGGGATAAAACACATAGTGATGTCACAGTACAGAGATAATACACACAGTGATGTCACAGTACAGGGATAATATACACAGTGATGTCACAGTACAGGGATAATACACACAGTGATGTCACAGTACAGGGATAATACACACAGTGATGTCACAGTACAGAGATAATACACACAGTGATGTCACAGTACAGGGATAATACACACAGGGATGTCACAGTACAGGGATAATACACACAGTGATGTCACAGTACAGGGATAATACACACAGTGATGTCACAGTACAGGGATAAAACACACAGTGATGTCACAGTACAGAGATAATACACACAGTGATGTCACAGTACAGGGGGTAATACACACAGTGATTTTGGGTACACAGATAACCATTCGGGTCCACAGTGCAACTTATAATGGACCTTACAGACAACACAACAACCACACAGGAAGAAAGCACTGCTCCCCCCTCCCCTCTGACAGCATGCAGAGACAGAAGCTGCAGCTGTACCCCCTCCTCCCCCTCTACTATTCACTGCTTTACCTTAGATGGATTTTTTTGGTGTCAGAGGAGGTTTGTGAACATTAGTCTTCAGGCAGGGGCGATAAGGGAGATGTTTCTTCCTTCTGATGAGATATTACAATGTTTCATACCTTGGCTGTCACTTTCCAGCCTCATTCTCACAAGGTTGCAGTTGTCTCCACAGGTGATATACGGACAGTCGTAGATTCTGCCTCTGACGTTTCTAGGACAAGTTTCTGCAAGGTTTTCTCTTCAGATAATGGTTTTCTGTCCGGTGGTGACTGCTGCTAAGAATCCTGTCTGTCTTAGAGTGTAACACGCGTGTATAATCAGTCGTTGCCGTGTCGGCGCGCTCCTCTACCTGTGGCCTCCTCTATAATTATAGCTTTTGTAAAACTTTTCACTCGGTGCCATAATTTATGCTACTGAAATTTTTGCATTGAGTAAAGTTCTCATCAGCGCCCGTCATACGCCCACCCACACAATGTAGGAAATAAAGGGTGACCTTAACCCTCTGTGCCCAACACGCCGGTGCCAGGCTGGGGTCTCCTTACAAGGCTCCATGCTCCATAGCACCCATATGCTGTTCCTTTCAGTAAATGGGACTTTAGCGTCACTCCACTTTTTCACCGTCTCTATCTTCAATTCTAATTGACTGATACTCCGGTCACCTCCAAAGCTGCAACCAGAATTCCATGCCTTTGCTTGGAAGGTGTCACCTAGAACACCTAATTTGTATATCTTCCATAGAGTACAGTGTTATATATCAACACCGAACCACCAGAGGGCAGCATTTCAATTATAGATCTTTGAGGAGGAGAGGAAAGCAGCAAGAATTCTCCGGGCAGCTTTAGGTGTGATTGGAGTAGAACACAAAACAAAGCTTCTCAATATATATGTAGATTTTTAATGAAGAAATATCATCTTCTGCCGTTTTAGAGGGTGGCTATAAACATAGTCATTGAAATAGTTCCAAAAATGTTTACAAATTTAGATAAGGTTATCTTCATGAGAAAACCCTTTATGGCCGGGCGCCCAAGCTTTTTTGCTGTGGGGCCTTAGCCTATGGGTGGATTCACCCTTAAAGGGTCCCTAAGCACAGGCCAGTATCATATCCTCCTGGGTAAGACTTCCATTTTATCTAAATAATACTGCCATACTTGTCAATTATAACCTTCAATACATATATAATACAGAGTCAACACAGTGAGAAGATAGCAATAGCATACAGTGCCTACTTAAAGGGGTATTCCTACCTTAGACTATTACTCCATATTTACAAAATATGCTCCAAATGTCTGATAAATGGGGCCCCCTCTGTCCTCCAGACGCCACATACATACATACAGTGCTGGCCAAAAGTATTGGCACCCCTGCAATTCTGTCAGATAATACTCAATTTCTTCCAGAAAATGATTGCAATCACAAATGCTTTGGTAATAAGATCTTCATTTATTTTGCTTGCAATGAAAAAACACAAAAGAGAATGAAAAAAAAAGTCAAATCATTGATCATTTTACACAAAACTCCAAAAATGGGCCGGACAAAAGTATTGGCACCCTCAGCCTAATACTTGGTAGCACAACCTTCAGACAAAATAACTGCGAACAACCGCTTCCGGTAACCATCAATGAGTTTCTTACAATGCTCTGCTGGAATTTCTCCAGGTCCCTGAGATGTGAAGGCCGCCTTCTCCAAACTGCCATTTTGAGATCTCTCCACAGGTGTTCTATGGGATTCAGGTCTGGACTCATTGCTGGCCTCTTTAGAAGTCTCCAGTGCTTTCTCTCAAACCATTTTCTAGTGCTTTTTGAAGTGTGTTTTGGGTCATTGTCCTGCTGGAAGACCCATGACCTCTGAGGGAGACCCAGCTTTCTCACACTTGGCCCTACATTATGCTCCAAAATTTGTTGGTAGTCTTCAGACTTCATAATGCCATGCACACGGTCAAGCAGTCCAGTGCCAGAGGCAGCAAAGCAACTCCAAAACATCAGGGGACCTCCGCCATGTTTGACTGTAGGGACCGTGTTCTTTTCTTTGAAGGCCTCTTTTTTTTTCCTGTAAACTCTATGTTGATGCCTTTTCCCAAATAGCTCTACTTTTGTCTCATCTGACCAGAGAACATTCTTCCAAAAAGTTTTTGGCTTTCTCAGGTAAGTTTTGGCAAACTCCAGCCTGGCTTTTTTATGTCTCTGGGTCAGAAGTGGGGTCTTCCTGGGTATCCTACCATAGAGTCCCTTTTCATTCAGACGCCGACGGATAGTACGGGTTGACACTGTTGTACCCTCGGACTGCAGGGCAGCTAGAACTTGTTTGGATGTTAGTCGAGGTTCTTTAGCCACCATCCGCACAATCTTTCGTTGAAATCTCTCGTCAATTTTTCTTTTCCGTCCACATCTAGGGAGGTTAGCCACAGTGCCATGGGCTTTACACTTCTTGATGACACTGCGCATGGTAGACACAGGAACATTCAGGTCTTTGGAGATGGACTTGTAGCCTTGAGATTGCTCATGCTTCCTCACAATTTTGCTTCTCAAGTCCTCAGACAGTTCTTTGGTCTTCTTTCTTTTCTCCATGCTCAATGTGGTACACACAAGGACACAGGACAGAGCTTGAGTCAACTTTAATCCATTTCAACTGGCTGCAAGTGTGATTTAGTTATTGCCACCACCTGTTATGTGCCACAGGTAAGTAACAGGTGCTGTTAATTACACAAATTAGAGAAGCATCACATGATTTTTCAAAGGGTGCCAATACTTTTGTCCACCCCCTTTTTTATGTTTGGTGTGGAATTATATCCAATTTGGCTTTTTGACAATTCTTTTTGTGGTTTTCCATTGAAGACAAATTAAATGAAGATATTATTACCAAAGCATTTGTGATTGCAATCATTTTCTGGAAGAAATTGAGTATTATCTGACAGAATTGCAGGGGTGCCAATACTTTTGGCCAGCACTGTAGAGAGCTCCATACAGTAGGGTCACAGACACAGCTGAGCATGCTTTTGTTGTATATGCCATAAATGTCTATAGGAATACTACATAATGCCGCCATATAGTGCCACCATATGGAAGTTATAGGGCAGCCATAGTGAGGACAGACTGCAGAGGACCCACTGAAATTGGTTTCACAAACAGCATTTTGTTTTGGAAAATCCTGCATTTTTCCTGCCCTTTTGTGGCCAAAAACGCTGCGGCCAGATGTCAGCTCAGTGTCCCTAGTGCTCTACAAGGCTCTTTTCACACAAGTGCTCTTTACCGCTCTTTAGAGCATTTTTGTAGCTTTTCCTGGCAAAAAAAGTGCAGCATCGAGATGGTATATGCTATGCTAAGTTCACACTTGCATTGCGCTGTCCATTGTTCTGGTCTGTCAGAGGACCAGAACAGCGGACCATCGGACAGCAACAATTGTGCTTACATGAACAGGCCCATGGGACCCCATTGACTATAATGGGGTCTGTTGTTTGTTTTAAGATTGAAACCAGTGGACAAAAAAGTCGTCCATGCAGGGATTTTTTGTCTGTCGATTTCAGGCGAATATGAACGTAGCCTTAGTGTATAGTAAAATATTAAAAATTCCTATATAAAATGTGCTTTTTTTAATAAAAAATTCCATGTTTATTTGCCTGTTTAGTGTTTTTTGGGGCCTGGAGGTTTTTTCAGTTATTTTTTTTATTAATTTAAAAAAAAAAAAAAAACTGTGAAAAACGCAGTAAAAATGCCCAAAATTGGGTATTAAAAACACATGCAATACTGGTGATTTTTTTCTGGTGATTTTTTTTCTCTTTTTTCCATGCAAAAACTATGTTTTAAGGTATAATCCACTATATACCGTACATTGGGGGAATTCATCATTCGCTCTACATCTGGTATAGAGGGATGGTATGGGGGTGCACATTGGGGCCACACGTGTGCCTCAAGCCCCGATTGGCACCTCGCCCGCCACCTTCTGCCTCGGCCCAGCCGATTTACTTGCCACATACAAAACCCCAGAGGACATAAGTGATGATAGACTCTCCCAGAGAACCCCTTTAAAAGGAATGGGCAATACAGAAGAAAAACTAATACGGCCCGCTAAATCCACTTTTTACTGGGTTTAAAAAAAAAAAAAAAAAAAAAACTGCATCAAAAACCTGCATGTGTGATTGCAGCCATAGAGCCTGCTGCTGTAAACTGCTGCAAATCACAACAGTAAAGTGAGCAACGCGCAATGGCGGTGCTGGAAACAAAAAAGACCAGCCTGGATGATTAAAGGGGTTTTCTGGGTCATGGATAGTGATGAGCTATACTCATAGGATCGGTCAACAATATCGTATAGGTGGCGGTCTGACACCCCGCACGTCCATCGATCATCTGATATCGGGAGCCGTAAGACTAGCAGGGTGTAAGGAGGTGGAAGCAGACAAGTTATAATTGCACATATGAGACTAGACGCAGAGATCATGACCCCCATCATTGTCCTCAGCCGGGAGCGACCACCAGTCAGTTCACGCTGCTGTCTGCTAGAGGCGAGGTTAATGTTCGCCATGGTTAATACGAGGTTTTCTGTGATTTTCTGAGAATTGTCTCCTCCGTTCTCCCTTCCCCGCTGATCTCCGTTGTACTTAGCAACCGAAGTACATTGTTTTCTGCATATCCGTCTATCGTATTGTGCAACGGGTAAACGCCGAGACGTGTTAACCCTTTAGTGCATGCACCCAGTTATTGATTAACCCTTTACTGTATCGCACAGATTTCGGTTTCTGGGCAGGGCACTTAATCTATATTTTGCAGATCGGCCTTACCGGTTAACTGCATTCAATATGTCGCGGCTGTCTGGATGGACGTACTCAACCCATTCTTTACCCTCCCATCCTCATGGTCCGTTATCGAAATAAAAATGAACGCTTAGCCGTTAACCCTTCGTAAAACGACAAGAAAACCCCCTCTCCCCATTCTCAGATTAACCGTTTGGAACTTAATTCTGAAAAAATATTTTCAGATCAAGTAAGTGGTTTTTACCATTGGGAACCATCATGGCTCAATGGGAGTCCATTGGTTTTAATACCAGTCAGTGGTCCTGAGTCCTGCTTGATGGAGCTGTGACCAATGGAGAGGGTCCCAAACAGGGCAAATTAAAAGATAACACGACACCAGACTACTTCTATATACTGCACAGAGTTATAGACTGGTCTGGCACAGACACCATAGAGGTTAGCCAGCAGCTGCCATGGGGCCCCTGGAAATAGAGGGCCCATTCCATTTTGCATTGCAACCTGTGCAAGACATGGCGCCAGCACGTTTCACCTCCCTGAACACCCCGAGACTGAACAGTAGTAATAATAATCCATCGTATACGGCCATAAAACGTGGAATAAATCATAAAATTATAATTACATTTATTAGCCAATTTTCATGCAGCCCCGGAGTCCTCATTAGACTTTCACCTTATAGCTGCACATATATCAATATATTAACAATTTATAGTATAGTAATAATCCTTAACCCTTTAATATCCAGGCCATATTGGCCAGCCAGGACGCAGTCCATTAGACATTGTATAGGTCTCTATCTGCACCTGCTCTATACTCTGTGTACTCTCTAATCTCACGGAACAGATATTTTGGGGCAGTGTCTTCTTAAGCAGCCTCCCAGGAGACATCCCTGCAGCTAGAAGAGGTGCTGGATTTGGAAGCAGCACCTGGTGGAAATTTTATGCCTAAATAAATGTGCATGTATATTAATAGAGAGATCCAGCATCAAAGGGTAACTGGGATAATGGGATGTAAGACCAGTAAAAGAGAAGGAAGACATGGCACATGTATAGAAGGAGACAGGAGACACATAGTCTTACATAGGACAACCTCACATGGAAGACCCTCAGTTGCTATGTCCTGGAGTCCAACGTTTACATGCACAGTGTCTGCCCAGACCTACCTCAGATCTCAGGGTCTACATGATCAGGGGCTGCCCAGACCTATCTCAGGTCTCAGGATCTACATGATCAGGGGCTGCCCAGACCTACCTCAGATCTCAGGGTCTACATGATCAGGGGCTGCCCAGACCTACCTCAGATCTCAGGGTCTACATGATCAGGGGCTGCCCAGACCTACCTCAGGTCTCAGGATCTACATGATCAGGGGCTGCCCAGACCTACCTCAGGTCTCAGGATCTACATGATCAGGGGTTGCCCAGACCTACCTCAGATCTCAGGGTCTACATGATCAGGGGCTGCCCAGACCTACCTCAGGTCTCAGGGTCTACAGCATCAGGGGCTGCCCAGACCTACCTCAGGTCTCAGGGTCTACATGATCAGGGGCTGCTCAGACCTACCTCAGGTCTCAGGGTCTACATGATCAGGGGCTGCCCAGACCTACCTCTGGTCTTAGGATCTACATGATCAGGGGCTCTCTGAGGTTCCAGGGTCTGCCCAGCTGTGATCTCTCCCAGTAATGTCCAGGTTTACACTGTCAATCTTTCCTATATTTCTACTTTTTGAGGCTTAAAGTCTATACACTGGTGGAATTATTACGTGATGAATTATTCTTCAGTATAAATATCTAACAACATTGTTTAGCAATTCTGACATTTCAATACATCTGATGATTTGCATTCACCCTTGGACCATCACAGTCTTTCCATAGATTTGAATTCTGATCACGCCATAGACTCATCTCCTCCTGTGTCACCTATCATGGTCCTTCTACATAAACATATTTCCAATATCACCTGCATCATCTCTAATATATGTGTAATATGGTCCTTATATGGACCTATCTCCTGTATTACCTCTATGGTCCTTCCATAGATCTATCTCCTGTATTACCTCTATGGTCCTTCCATAGTCCTATCTCCTGTATCACCTCTATGGTCCTTCCATAGACCTTATCTCCTGTATCACCTCTATGGTCCTTCCATAGTCCTATCTCCTGTATCACCTCTATACTTCTTCCATAGACCTTATCTCCTGTATCACCTCTATGGTCCTTCCATAGACCTTATCTCCTGTATCACCTCTATGCTCCTTCCATAGACCTTATCTCCTGTATCACCTCTATGCTCCTTCCATAGACCTTATCTCCTGTATCACCTCTATGCTCCTTCCATAGACCTTATCTCCTGTATCACCTCTATGGTCCTTCCATAGACCTTATCTCCTGTATCACCTCTATGGTCCTTCCATAGACCTTATCTCCTGTATCACCTCTATGGTCCTTCCATAGACCTTATCTCCTGTGTCACCTCTATGCTCCTTCCATAGACCTTATCTCCTGTATCACCTCTATGCTCCTTCCATAGACCTTATCTCCTCTATCACCTCTATGCTCCTTCCATAGTCCTATCTCCTGTATCACCTCTATGGTCCTTCCATAGACCTCTCTCCTGTATCACCTCTATGGTCCTTCCATAGATCTATCTCCTGTATTACCTCTATGGTCCTTCCATAGACCTCTCTCCTGTATCACCTCTATAGTAATTCCATAGACCTATCTCCTGTATCACCTCTATGCTCCTTCCATAGACCTATCTCCTGTATCACCTCTATGCTCCTTCCATAGACCTATCTCCTGTATCATCTCTATGGTCCTTCTATAGACCTATCTCCTGTATCACCTCTATGGTCCTTCCATAGACCTCTCTCCTGTATTACCTCTATGCTCCTTCCATAGACCTCGCTCCTGTATTACCTCTATGCTCCTTCCATAGACCTCTCTCCTGTATCACCTCTATAGTAATTCCATAGACCTATCTCCTGTATCACCTCTATGCTCCTTCCATAGACCTATCTCCTGTATCATCTCTATGGTCCTTCTATAGACCTATCTCCTGTATCACCTCTATGGTCCTTCCATAGACCTTATCTCCTGTATCACCTCTATGCTCCTTCCATAGACCTTATCTCCTGTATCACCTCTATGCTCCTTCCATAGACCTTATCTCCTGTATCACCTCTATGCTCCTTCCATAGACCTATCTCCTGTATCACCTCTATGCTCCTTCCATAGACCTTATCTCCTGTATCACCTCTATGCTCCTTCCATAGACCTATCTCCTGTATCACCTCTATGCTCCTTCCATAGACCTATCTCCTGTATCACCTTCTGTGCCACTTACAATAGTCCTTCTCTGGAGCCACCTGTGTCCCTCTATGATGGTCTCTACACCCTGAGCTTACATACTACCGCCCCTTCTGTGCCACCACCCCAATTCTATAATATCACAGCCTATAAAATCCTGACTTCTGCCCTCCTTCATTCCTCATCACCCCTCTCCTCATCCTTTACATCTCACCAAACCAAACTTTCTGCGCCATTTTACTATCATCCTTGGTTACATGCGGTAATTGAGAAGCTACAGATTACATACAGGTAATATCACATGGTGTCATCTATATGCCTTTACATAGGACTGCCTGTAAACCTCTCCCCTCCTCCCGGACCAGAGAGCTAGCACGATGCCCACACAAAGGGATAAGTGACAGCAGGTTGAGCTCTGCTACATGTCTGACACAGCAGCACCTCTCCATTGACTGCCTGTGATACCTCAGCTCTTCCACTACAATGCCTGTGCCTTCCCCTCTGAGCTGGATGCATTGGTGTAGAAATTGAGAGCATCTTCTCCCTTGCAGCTGTGCTGTGTCTCCATGTGCCATACCTACCTCCCACCGCTGTCCCATTTTCCTGTGCTCTCCTGCTCCTCTGCTCAGGTCTCTGCTGGGATCTCTCCTCTCTGCCCCTCCTCTTGCATCTCTTAAAACCCCCCATTGTATGATGTCTTCTCATTCCATCCCTGTCTGGCCAGCTCCCAGCACTCAGCAGCCTCTCCTCCTCCTCCCAGTCACTTGTGTTGTGTTGGGCTTCCCTAGAGTTGGATTCCAGGGAGCTGTCCTCAGCACCATGCGGCTTCTCCAGAACTGCCTGTGCCTCCTCCACAAATAACACCTCAGGTAAGAGGCAGACGATGCCTGATACCCCCAGCCTGCCTGATAACTTCCATCCCCTCTACAAGTGCAATGCAACCCTGTTAACCCTTCCACTGCTGCACAAGCCGGCAACTTCCAGCTCTTCTCAATTGTCGGAAATGCAACCTTTGTGCGATTGTAGTCGGAGCGGTCAGGCTGCTGCTGATGGATCTTGGTTTATTGTATAGTATTGAGCATGAAGTGTCAGCTTATTGTCATGTATATGTAGGGGGACCCTGCCAGCTATAAGTAGAGTTGTATATAGTATATACCCCTCCTCCCCCCCTGCTATGACTGCTATCACCCTCATTTCCTAGTCCCACATCCAGGGCAGGAAACATAATTAGTCTTTATAAGCCAATTTCCCTTCAGATTTCACTGGAGCTTTCTGAGGCATGAATCTATTATGTTGTGTATTCTGCTATTAACTCCCTGATTGCTTGGTTTCATTTATAGGGCATAATGGGAGTTGTAGTCCTCCCGCTGTATAATGTGTTATACTATAGTGTGGTAACTGAGGAGGCACTAGAAGGAATCACTACTTGACACTTAAAGGGGACTTGTTCTGTCTACAGGCTGGAGGAGCAGATTGTACATAGTGTCCTATCTGCAGGCGGCAGGTTATAGAGCAGGTGGAGCTGAGCAGGTTGTACATAGTGTCCTATCTGCAGGTAGTAGGTTATAGAGCAGAGGAGCAGATTGTATATAGTGTCCTATCTGCAGGCAGCAGGTTATAGAGCAGAGGAGCAGATTGTATATAGTGTCCTATCTGCAGGTAGTAGGTTATAGAGCAGAGGAGCAGATTGTATATAGTGTCCTATCTGCAGGCAGCAGGTTATAGAGCAGAGGAGCAGATTGTATATAGTGTCCTATCTACAGGTAGTAGGTTATAGAGCAGAACAGGTTGTATATAGTGTCCTATCTGCAGGCAGTAGGTTATAGAGAAGAGGAGCAGATTGTATATAGTGTCCTATCTGCAGGCAGCAGGTTATAGAGCAGAGGAGCAGATTGTATATAGTGTCCTATCTACAGGTAGTAGGTTATAGAGCAGAACAGGTTGTATATAGTGTCCTATCTGCAGGCAGCAGGTTATAGAGCAGAGGAGCAGATTGTATATAGTGTCCTATCTACAGGTAGTAGGTTATAGAGCAGAACAGGTTGTATATAGTGTCCTATCTGCAGGCAGCAAGTTAAGGAGCAGAAGGAACTGAGCAGGTTATACATAGTGTCCAATGTGTAGACAACATGTTATGGAGCAGAATATACTTAACTATCTGCAGGCGGCAGGTTATAGAGCAGGAGGAGCTGAGCATATTGTACATAGTGTCCTATATGTAGGTAGCAGGTTATAGAGCAGGAGAAGCAGAACAGGTTTTATATAGTGTCCTATCTGCAGGCAGTATGTTATAGAGCAGGGGGAGCGGAGCAGACTGATGTATAGGTGTGTGGGTGAAGATTCTGTATATCCTGTCATTTATCCATAGATATCTCTGCCTTCTCTTTGCTGAGAAGTCCAGTGGGTGGTTTCTATCAGTCACTGACAGCCTATCCTCTATTAGTTTGCTTTTGGAAATACAGTAGTTGTCAATCAATAATAGGACCACCCACTGGACTCCTAAGCCGAGAATGAGCAAAGAAATAAATACAGAACAAGTTATACTGAATCCTTTCTTATAGTAAATTATATAGCATATATTCTATTATCTGCTCCGCTCCTCCTGCTCTATAACATGCTGCCTGCAGATTTTTAATGTGACAGGTTCCCTTTAATAAGATGATTTTGCTCCTGTGTTGTGGGGATCTAAAGCAATGTTTTATATATTTATGGTGCAGAAGGGTTAAAATAGACAAAAGAGCATTAATAATAATGTAGTACGGCCAGTGTGAGAGGATGGTAATATCATGGCAAGGTCCTGAGACTAATCCAATATGTGATACTCCTATCTATCTATCTATCTATCTATCTATCTATCTATCTATCTATCTATCTATCTCATATCTATCTATCTATCTATCTATCTATCTATCTATCTCATATCTATCTATCTATCTATCTATCTCATATCTATCTATCTCATATCTATCTATCTATCTATCTCATATCTATCTATCTCATATCTATCTATATCATATCTATCTATCTATCTATCTATCTCATATCTATCTATCTCATATCTATCTATCTACTGTATCTATCTATTATATCTATCTATCTATCTATCTACTGTATCTATCTACTGTATCTATCTAATATCTATCTATCTATCTATCTATTCTATCTCTCATATCTATCTCATATCTATCTATCTATCTATCTATCTATCTATCTCATATCTATCTATCTATCTATCTATCTATCTCATATCTATCTATATCATATCTATCTATCTATCTATCTATCTATCTATCTCATATCTATCTATCTCATATCTATCTATCTACTGTATCTATCTATTATATCTATCTATCTATCTACTGTATCTATCTACTGTATCTATCTAATATCTATCTATCTATCTATCTATCTATTCTATCTCTCATATCTATCTCATATCTATCTATCTATCTATCTCATATCTATCTATTTATCTATCTATCTATCTCATATCTATAAATCTATCTATCTATCTAATATCTATCTATGATATTTTAGTTTACCATTTTCTGAGGATTACCATACAAATATGTATCTGACATTTATACCATGTAGAGTAAGTACTGTATAGTCCTATATGCTATGCTATGTTACATGTCTTAAAGGGAAGGTCCATCTTAAGCTATCTTCTGACGTTACATTTAAAGGCTATCTTTCCCTTTAAGAAGCTGATACATTGTACACATGAAGCATATCACTAATACTAATATGCAATTCCCTAATATACAATGAATCGGAGATTTCATCCTGGAGCTGCTGCTGGGAATCCAATTTCCCCCAAGTTGACAAACTATTGCTTGTGCTTCAGTTCACGGTGGTCTGCGCTGCGTCTGGAAGGGGCGATGTGAGAGAATTGTATAGTATCAGATCATCGTGTTCCTACTGGGGGTACACTGCAAATATTCCACCGACTCCCCCACCCTACAACCTCAATGATCAAGATGACGGCCACACACATTAGCTATAAATGGTAAATAATAAGTAAGCTCACCACTACTGAACATATCTGTTATGTCTGTGGGGAAGGCGGGGCTTTATAAATTTGGCTCCTCCTCCTCGACACCACCTGAACAGTTCTCAGTACCTTCAAGGTCAGCGTCAAGCTATAATAAATGTGGCGACTTTCTTCCATTGTGGAAGAAATTCCGCCCATTGTGCGCAGTGAGGTTTTGTTTTTTTTTTTTGCATTTTCTTTTATTTCTTTTATTTTTTCTATGTTTTAACCATTTGTTGTTCATCATAGAAATAGTGGAGGGTGAGAGTTAGAAATGTTGGGACATACATTTAGGATTTACGCACTTTCCCTTTATTCCGCTCCAATCTGGCCCATTAAAGTCTTTGCTCTAAGGCTTCTCCCACATTCAACACTTAAAGGGATTGTCTACTTTTCATTATTAGGTTATATTCAGATGCAGAACCCAGTAGCTGAGCCTTTGGTTGGCCTCTATCCTTTGAGCCTTAGGGTATGTTCACATAGCTGAATTTTTCCTAGCTGAAGATATTGACTTCCGGAATTTTTTTCCTAGTTTCTAAATTCAGCTTAAGAATTTGAAGCTGATTTTTTCCACCTGACCATATTTTGCTGCAAATTTTGTGCCTGCCAGGCGGTATTTTTCTGCCTCCCGTTCACTTCAATGGGAGCTAACAGGCAGAATACACCTGAATATCCAGAATGACGCTTATTATCTATAGAAAGAATTCAGCGTCTGTCTCCCATTGAAATCAATGGAGGTTGATTGTAGGCGGAATTTGGAGGTGATTTTGAATCGGAATCCACCTCAAATTCAGCACCAAATTCCGCCATGTGCACATACCCTTACCCGTTGAGGAGCATTTGCTCAGCACTGGTCACCAGGGACCAGTTCACTGAATATATGGACAATCCCTTTAAGCCATTTTCAATTCTGTCCAGGTTCAGCAGTGCTGTAGGGTCTCAGCCGTGGTCGGCCAAAGACCTAAAGGCTGGTGAATCCCCATAATAACTACCCCGCCCCATAATAACTACGCAGTCCTATAATAACTACCCCGCCCCATAATAACTACGCAGTCCTATAATAACTACCTAGTCCCATAATAACTACCCTGCCCCATAATAACTACCCTGCGCCATAATAACTACGCAGTCCTATAATAACTACCTAGTCCCATAATAACTACCCCGCCCCATAATAACTACCCTGCCCCATAATAACTACCCTGCCCCATAATAACTACCCTGCGCCATAACTACCCAGTCCTATAATTACTACCCAGTCCCATAATAACTACTGAGCCCCATAATATCTATCACGCCCCATAATAACTACCCTGCCCCATAACTACCCCGCCCCATAATAACTACCTTGCCCCATAAGAACTACCGAGCCCCATAATATCTATCCCGCCCCCATAATAACTACCCTGTCCCATAACTACCCCGCCCCCATAATAACTACCGAGCCCCATAATATCTATCCCATCCCATGATAACTACCCCGCCCCATAATAACAACTACCCTGCCCCATAATAACTACCCCCGCCCCATGATAACTACCCCGCCCCATGATAACTACCCCCGCCCCATGATAACTATCCTGCACCACATCCCTGGTGGTTTTTTAACCTTTTATACCAACATTTCCCAGTTTCATTTTTCTCACTGCACTACAGAATTTTCTGACGTTCATGAAATATACAAGGCACAAACGCTTTGATTTTCAATTTTTCAGCTACGCTTTTTATAATCTTTTTCTGACACGGCGCCGACATAAGTCGCAATTCCTTTTACTTCGTGGCGTTGAAAGCTTCTGTGAGGTTAGCAGCGTTCAGCTCAAAAAGCAAGGTGCGCTTCTCATGGCGGTAAAGTAATACGAAAAGCAAAGCCCAGAATAAAAAAGCCGAGATCACCGCCACATTGTTGGCTATATAGGCGAGGAACGAATACTTGTCCGCCATGGTGATGTTGCCTTGACTCACACATTCTCGTGTCTGGAGGGAAAGAAAAGAAACGGAAATACGATTGTTATTTAATGCCTATTTATATTAACCGCGTGCGCCATTTTGGCGTGATGATGTTACGTATTGCAACTATCTAGAAAACTGTTGGAGATATCACAGGTAAAAAATACCAGAAATGGCGAGGGTAATACATATGGCGGTATATTTGTGGACCTAATTGTGTCACTTTTCTGCATCAGTTTGCGGCTTTAGCAACATTATCCGTCGGTCTCTTACCTTCAAGGAGGAGTAGAGGGCCACAAGGCCTAGGGGGGGACAGAAGCAAAAGGAACTGAATAGGGAGAGGGGTAAGTAGTCACAGGGAGGGGCGGCCGCTTGGGTGAGGGTCAGCTTCTCATGCACTAGACTAACTGTACTGAATGGCTTCTGTGACTGGGGGCGCTCAGGGTTTGGTGGTGGAGGGTAAAATTGACAAGGAGGGGGGTTATTCATCTCCATTCTGTCTCTCCCTGTAGGTATCAGTAGGTAACGGCGGCCGGGGACCCCGGGGTATCTGCAGTAACAGGAGCTCGGGCAGTTTCTTGTGCAGTCTGTTATAACCTGTGCAGTCGGTTGAAGCGCATGCAGGGTCAGGCGGTCACTGATACTGGAATCTAGAAAACGGACTATCCCCCCTTTATATTGGACAACACTTCCCCCACCAAGGTCAGCAGCAAGGGCTTGCAGTCAGGTAGTCAGGAGGAGGGGGCAAAGCCAAGATACTACATGGCTATTATGTATCGATATAAAGTGACACTCCTCCTCTGCAATATATGCATCGCAATTGCTTAGGTAGATACAACCTAATATCCAGAGTTCAGACCCCCATTAGATATTATTGAACTGATTCTTAAAGGGGTACTCCGATTTTGAAAAAGCAATGGCGTATAGCTATAATATGTATGACTTTATGATCACTGGAGGTCCGATCTCTGGGAACCTTACCGATCCTAAAAATCAAGGGCTGCAGCGCTTATATAGTGTTGTATCCCTGCGCCCTGGGCAGCTGGGGAACTGGAGCATAGTGAATGGGTGGGCTACTGCTTGCTTTATAGGCGGGGACCAGGAAAAAAAAACTTAGTTCAACACCTTCATCCTGAGGTTTGCCGGGGGTCCCTTGTATCTTAGTGATATGCCTGTCACTGTACAAGCGGGGAATACCCCTTTAAATTCGAAACCTGACCCTGACCAGGTGAGAACTAGGCTATAACCCATGCACTTGTCATGATCAGGCTGTCCCGTTCACTGACAGCAAACAGAGATCTTGAAAATGGTGAAATTTCATTATTAAACAATAAAGCTTTATGTACTTAAGACTGGACAAGTCCTTTAAGGCCTGACAACCACTCTAGGTTATGACTAGGACTCGCTGCGGACCTGAAGAATTGATTGGGGAGGGGTATAAAAAAACAAAACAAAACACAATTTTAGGTCAAAGGAAATCTCAGATGTCCTCTACATGTCAGTGTCATGTAAAATTACATTATAACATATATATCCCCCGCACGCGGTTCTCTGCGCCATTTCCATAAAGGCTGCCGTGATTTCCATGGCTATATAACAAGCTCTTTAGGAATAGCAGGAGACGCCATCACGTCGCTTATTACATCGGAGAAGCCGTAATAGACAAAATGGAAACGTTTTATTTGGCTGTTGTGACATAAGGGAGTCGCGGGGACGGCGGTGCGCACATCTCCTGCGAGTCTTTGATGTCTGAATTATGAAATGGTGCTTATTTGCTCGTGTAAACATTGCCGAGCACTGCAAAGAGGAGGACGACAAAATAAGACTCATTCATAAAACACAACATCTGGGGTAAACTTAAAGGGAACTGGTACCAGAAGACGCCCCTTTAAATTAGAGCATGAAACAGATGTCCTAATACCACTGCAGTAGAGGGCGCTATTGTATTCACAAGGAAAAGTAAACTTATGGCTTATAAAGACATTACACCTAAAGAACAGTCTATTGGTTTGCTCCATCTTTATCTGGAAAATGAGTGAATGGGTGGAGCTGAACTAAAGAGGCGGGGCTTGGTATGCCTGGTCTCTGTTATAAATAGAGCAGTAGAGGAAGGTTTCTGTTACAGCAGGCTGCCTCCCACCCAAAGACATCTGGAAAATGGTGGAATGGGTAAGACTTAGATAAAGGGGAGAGGTTTTGTATGCTTAGTCTCCATTACGCAGAAAGCTTGGAGGAAGGTTTCTGTTACAGCAGGCTGCCTCCCTCCTTAGGACATCTGAAAAATGACTGAATGGGTGGGGCTTATCTAATGAGGAGTGGCTTGGTATGCCTAGTCCCCATTAAACACAGACTTTGGAGAAAGGTTTCTGTTATAGAAGGCTGTCTCCATTACACACGGTGCTAGGAGGAAGGTTTCTGTTACAGCAAGCTGCCTTCCACCCAATGCATATAGAAAATGGGTGGGGTTAAACTAAAGGGGAGAGGCTTGGTATGTATGATCTCTGTTATGAACAGAGTAGTGGAGGAAGGTTTCTGCTACAGCAGGCTGCTTCTCACCCAAAGACATCTGCAAAATGGCAGATTGGATAAGGCTTAGCTAAAGGGGAGAGGCTTTGTATGCCTAGTCTCTCTATTATAAAAGGGATTGGAGAAAGGTTTCTGTTACAGCAGGCTGCCTCCCATCCTAAGAAATCTGAAGGTTTCTGTTACAGCAGGCTGCCTCCCATCCTAAGACATCTGAAGGTTTCTGTTACAGCAGGCTGCCTCCCATCCTAAGACATCTGAAGGTTTCTGTTACAGCAGGCTGCCTCCCATCCTAAGACATCTGAAGGTTTCTGTTACAGCAGGCTGCCTCCCATCCTAAGACATCTGAAGGCTTTGTTTACAACAGGGTTCCTCCTACTCAACGAAATATGGAAAATGGCACCTTGCTAACAGAGAGTAGCTTGGTATGCCTGGTCTCAGTAACAGAGTAGTGGAGGAAGATTTCTGTTACAGCAGGCTGCCTCCCACCCTATGATATCTGGAGAATGGCTGAATGTGTAAAGCTTAGCTAAAGGGGAGAGGCTTTGAATGCTTAGACTTCGATACAAATGGAGCATGGAGGAAGGTTTCTGATAGAGCAGGCTACTTCCTGCCCATAGACATCTGAAGATTTCTGTTACAGCAGCCTGCCTCCTGCCAAAAATATCTTAAAGTTTCTATTACAGCAGTCTGCCTCCTGCCCAAAGATATCTGGAAAATGGCTAAATGGGTGTGGTATAGCTAAAGAGGAGTGGCTTAGTGAGTCTCATCTGTGGAGGAAGGTTTCTGATGCAGCAAGCTGCCTCCCTAACCACTACTTTTTTACATGTTATTTTTCATATACTAGCACTGGAGTGAGCGGTGAGGGAGACCTAATGTCTCCCCAATCCGTACCTCACATCCTTATATTGTGTTATGTATATATGTGGCTACAATGTAACATAATATTTAGATACTCAAACATGATTCTATCTCTCAGGAGAAAGCCGCCATTTCCTGTCGCCACCGCCCCCCTCCCTTCCCCCCGGGTCTTTGTTCTTTGCAGTAATTCATTAATATTGGGAATCATTATTCCTCTATTCTGCTCCTTTCTCATTGGGAACGCGGCTTTATAAGAATTATGAATCACTGCCTTATCCACACGAATTACATTAGCCAGGGGCGGAAAACAATGTCACATATCCAGAAATTAGTCAGCGCAGGCCACCGAACAGCGAGAGATCATTCTTATAGATTCAACAATCACTGAGCTATCAGCTGACAACCCGAGGAAAGAAATCCTTCCCGCGTGATTTATGGCAAGTCGCAACTTTCTATGAAGAGCGGAAATGCATAGAAATGGACTTATGGGTGTTGTGATACTACAACTACCAGCATGTCCAGGCAGCCTTAAGGAAGGCCTTCAAATGTTGACCCTTCACGGAGAACAGGATTGGTTCATTATACGGTAGCCCCTCCCACAATCTAGCAAATGAGGCTGATTGTTTTAAGCGGGGGCGTGTACCTAGGGGAGTGGGCAACAACAACAAGTATAAGATTGCACAGGAAAGGGAAATGTGAGATATTTTGACCTTGGGAACTTTCATTCTTTTAGATTTCTCCCTGGGTAGATGACAGAGGTGCGGACAGGTCAGCCCCTCCCCCACCCCGCCGCCCCCATCCCCTTCATTTTATTCTACATCTGCGAGTCAATATATCTCTCCTGAGGCAATCTACTTATTCATCTAACGCAACGTACCCTGACATTTCAGAAAGACTTCTCATAAATCTGCTGCCTATCATTCTCTGTCACATTACCAAGACATCAGCTTATTATATCAGGTGATTGATCAGCCCGAAAGACGAATATAAGATGGAGGCAGCGAACTGCACATTTACATATAGGCCATTTATCTCCTATGTCAGACAACGATCCGCCCGGTGATTATCATTGACGAGAAGAATCTAGAGCGCCATGTGTGAGCAATCCAAGAGATAAAGTATACAACCGCTATACAGAACAATTATATGATAGGGGCAGTATTATAGTAGTTATATTCTTGTACATAGGAGCAGTATTATAGTAGTTATATTCTTGTACATAGGGGCAGTATTATAGTAGTTATATTCTTGTACATAGGAGGTAGTATTATAGTAGTTATATTCTTGTACATAGGAGGCAGTATTACAGTAGTTATATTCTTGTACATAGGTGGTATTATAGTAGTTATATTCTTGTACATAGGAGCAGTATTATAGTAGTTATATCCTTGTACATAGGAGCAGTATTATAGTAGTTATATTCTTGTACATAGGAGCAGTATTATAGTAGTTATATTCTTGTACATAGGAGCAGTATTATAGTAGTTATATTCTTGTACATAGGAGCAGTATTATAGTAGTTATATTCTTGTACATAGGAGCAGTATTATAGTAGTTATATTCTTGTACATAGGAGCAGTATTATAGTAGTTATATTCTTGTACATAGGGGCAGTATTATAGTAGTTATATTCTTGTACATACGGCAGTATTATAGTAGTTATATTCTTGTACATAGGGGCAGTATTATAGTAGTTATATTCTTGTACATAGGTGGCAGTATTATAGTAGTTATATTCTTGTACATAGGAGGCAGTATTATAGTAGTTATATTCTTGTACATAGGAGGTAGTATTATAGTAGTTATATTCTTGTACATAGGAGCAGTATTATAGTAGTTATATTCTTGTACATAGGAGCAGTATTATAGTAGTTATATTCTTGTACATAGGAGGCAGTATTATAGTAGTTATATTCTTGTACATAGGAGCAGTATTATAGTAGTTATATTCTTGTACATAGGGGGCAGTATTATAGTAGTTATATTCTTGTACATAGGAGGTAGTATTATAGTAGTTATATTCTTGTACATAGGAGCAGTATTATAGTAGTTATATTCTTGTACATAGGAGCAGTATTATAGTAGTTATATTCTTGTACATAGGGGCAGTATTATAGTAGTTATATTCTTGTACATAGGGGCAGTATTATAGTAGTTATATTCTTGTACATACGGCAGTATTATAGTAGTTATATTCTTGTACATAGGGGCAGTATTATAGTAGTTATATTCTTGTACATAGGTGGCAGTATTATAGTAGTTATATTCTTGTACATAGGAGGCAGTATTATAGTAGTTATATTCTTGTACATAGGAGCAGTATTATAGTAGTTATATTCTTGTACATAGGAGCAGTATTATAGTAGTTATATTCTTGTACATAGGAGCAGTATTATAGTAGTTATATTCTTGTACATAGGAGCAGTATTATAGTAGTTATATTCTTGTACATAGGAGCAGTATTATAGTAGTTATATTCTTGTACATAGGAGCAGTATTATAGTAGTTATATTCTTGTACATAGGGGCAGTATTATAGTAGTTATATTCTTGTACATACGGCAGTATTATAGTAGTTATATTCTTGTACATAGGGGCAGTATTATAGTAGTTATATTCTTGTACATAGGTGGCAGTATTATAGTAGTTATATTCTTGTACATAGGAGGCAGTATTATAGTAGTTATATTCTTGTACATAGGAGGTAGTATTATAGTAGTTATATTCTTGTACATAGGAGCAGTATTATAGTAGTTATATTCTTGTACATAGGAGCAGTATTATAGTAGTTATATTCTTGTACATAGGAGCAGTATTATAGTAGTTATATTCTTGTACATAGGAGGCAGTATTATAGTAGTTATATTCTTGTACATAGGAGCAGTATTATAGTAGTTATATTCTTGTACATAGGGGGCAGTATTATAGTAGTTATATTCTTGTACATAGGAGGTAGTATTATAGTAGTTATATTCTTGTACATAGGAGCAGTATTATAGTAGTTATATTCTTGTACATAGGAGCAGTATTATAGTAGTTATATTCTTGTACATAGGGGCAGTATTATAGTAGTTATATTCTTGTACATAGGGGCAGTATTATAGAAGTTATATTCTTGTACATACGGCAGTATTATAGTAGTTATATTCTTGTACATAGGGGCAGTATTATAGTAGTTATATTCTTGTACATAGGTGGCAGTATTATAGTAGTTATATTCTTGTACATAGGAGGCAGTATTATAGTAGTTATATTCTTGTACATAGGAGGTAGTATTATAGTAGTTATATTCTTGTACATAGGAGCAGTATTATAGTAGTTATATTCTTGTACATAGGAGCAGTATTATAGTAGTTATATTCTTGTACATAGGAGGCAGTATTATAGTAGTTATATTCTTGTACATAGGAGCAGTATTATAGTAGTTATATTCTTGTACATAGGGGGCAGTATTATAGTAGTTATATTCTTGTACATAGGAGGTAGTATTATAGTAGTTATATTCTTGTACATAGGAGCAGTATTATAGTAGTTATATTCTTGTACATAGGAGCAGTATTATAGTAGTTATATTCTTGTACATAGGAGCAGTATTATAGTAGTTATATTCTTGTACATAGGAGCAGTATTATAGTAGTTATATTCTTGTACATAGGAGGCAGTATTATAGTAGTTATATTCTTGTACATAAGAGCAGTATTATAGTAGTTATATTCTTGTACATGGGAGCAGTATTATAGTAGTTATATTGTACATAGGAGCAGTATTATAGTAGTTATATTGTACATAGGAGCAGTATTATAGTAGTTATATTCTTGTACATAGGAGCAGTATTATAGTAGTTATATTCTTGTACATAGGAGCAGTATTATAGTAGTTATATTCTTGTACATAGGAACAGTATTATAGTAGTTATATTCTTGTACATAGGAGGTAGTATTATAGTAGTTATATTCTTGTACATAGGAGGTAGTATTATAGTAGTTATATTCTTGTACATAGGGGGCAGTATTATAGTAGTTCTATTCTTGTACATAGGAGTAGTATTATAGTAGTTCTATTCTTGTACATAGGAGCAGTATTACAGTAGTTATATTCTTGTACATAGGGGGTAGTATTACAGTAGTTATATTCTTGTACATAGGGGTAGTATTATAGTAGTTATATTCTTGTACATAGGGGTAGTATTATAGTAGTTATATTCTTGTACATAGGAGCAGTATTATAGTAGTTATATTCTTGTACATAGGAGCAGTATTATAGTAGTTATATTCTTGTACATAGGAACAGTATTATAGTAGTTATATTCTTGTATATAGGAGCAGTATTATAGTAGTTATATTCTTGTACATAGGGGGCAGTATTATAGTAGTTATATTCTTGTACATAGGAGCAGTATTATAGTAGTTATATTCTTGTACATAGGAGCAGTATTATAGTAGTTATATTCTTGTACATAGGGGCAGTATTATAGTAGTTATATTCTTGTACATAGGAACAGTATTATAGTAGTTATATTCTTGTACATAGGGGACAGTATTATAGTAGATATATTCTTGTACATAGGTGTAGTATTATAGTAGTTATATTCTTGTACATAGGAGCAGTATTATAGTAGTTATATTCTTGTACATAGGAGCAGTATTATAGTAGTTATATTCTTGTACACAGGAGCAGTATTATAGTAGTTATATTCTTGTACATAGGAGGCAGTATTATAGTAGTTATATTCTTGTACATAGGAGCAGTATTATAGTAGTTATATTCTTGTACATAGGGGGCAGTATTATAGTAGTTATATTCTTGTACATAGGAGCAGTATTATAGTAGTTATATTCTTGTACATAGGAGCAGTATTATAGTAGTTATATTCTTGTACATAGGGGGCAGTATTATAGTAGTTATATTCTTGTACATAGCAGGTAGTATTATAGTAGTTATATTCTTGTACATAGGAGCAGTATTATAGTAGTTATATTCTTGTACATAGGAGCAGTATTATAGTAGTTATATTCTTGTACATAGGGGCAGTATTATAGTAGTTATATTCTTGTACATAGGGGCAGTATTATAGTAGTTATATTCTTGTACATACGGCAGTATTATAGTAGTTATATTCTTGTACATAGGGGCAGTATTATAGTAGTTATATTCTTGTACATAGGTGGCAGTATTATAGTAGTTATATTCTTGTACATAGGAGGCAGTATTATAGTAGTTATATTCTTGTACATAGGAGCAGTATTATAGTAGTTATATTCTTGTACATAGGAGCAGTATTATAGTAGTTATATTCTTGTACATAGGAGCAGTATTATAGTAGTTATATTCTTGTACATAGGGGCAGTATTATAGTAGTTATATTCTTGTACATAGGAACAGTATTATAGTAGTTATATTCTTGTACATAGGGGACAGTATTATAGTAGATATATTCTTGTACATAGGTGTAGTATTATAGTAGTTATATTCTTGTACATAGGAGCAGTATTATAGTAGTTATATTCTTGTACATAGGAGCAGTATTATAGTAGTTATATTCTTGTACACAGGAGCAGTATTATAGTAGTTATATTCTTGTACATAGGAGGCAGTATTATAGTAGTTATATTCTTGTACATAGGAGCAGTATTATAGTAGTTATATTCTTGTACATAGGGGGCAGTATTATAGTAGTTATATTCTTGTACATAGGAGCAGTATTATAGTAGTTATATTCTTGTACATAGGAGCAGTATTATAGTAGTTATATTCTTGTACATAGGGGGCAGTATTATAGTAGTTATATTCTTGTACATAGCAGGTAGTATTATAGTAGTTATATTCTTGTACATAGGAGCAGTATTATAGTAGTTATATTCTTGTACATAGGAGCAGTATTATAGTAGTTATATTCTTGTACATAGGGGCAGTATTATAGTAGTTATATTCTTGTACATAGGGGCAGTATTATAGTAGTTATATTCTTGTACATACGGCAGTATTATAGTAGTTATATTCTTGTACATAGGGGCAGTATTATAGTAGTTATATTCTTGTACATAGGTGGCAGTATTATAGTAGTTATATTCTTGTACATAGGAGGCAGTATTATAGTAGTTATATTCTTGTACATAGGAGCAGTATTATAGTAGTTATATTCTTGTACATAGGAGCAGTATTATAGTAGTTATATTCTTGTACATAGGAGCAGTATTATAGTAGTTATATTCTTGTACATAGGAGCAGTATTATAGTAGTTATATTCTTGTACATAGGAGCAGTATTATAGTAGTTATATTCTTGTACATAGGAGCAGTATTATAGTAGTTATATTCTTGTACATAGGGGCAGTATTATAGTAGTTATATTCTTGTACATACGGCAGTATTATAGTAGTTATATTCTTGTACATAGGGGCAGTATTATAGTAGTTATATTCTTGTACATAGGTGGCAGTATTATAGTAGTTATATTCTTGTACATAGGAGGCAGTATTATAGTAGTTATATTCTTGTACATAGGAGGTAGTATTATAGTAGTTATATTCTTGTACATAGGAGCAGTATTATAGTAGTTATATTCTTGTACATAGGAGCAGTATTATAGTAGTTATATTCTTGTACATAGGAGGCAGTATTATAGTAGTTATATTCTTGTACATAGGAGCAGTATTATAGTAGTTATATTCTTGTACATAGGGGGCAGTATTATAGTAGTTATATTCTTGTACATAGGAGGTAGTATTATAGTAGTTATATTCTTGTACATAGGAGCAGTATTATAGTAGTTATATTCTTGTACATAGGAGCAGTATTATAGTAGTTATATTCTTGTACATAGGAGCAGTATTATAGTAGTTATATTCTTGTACATAGGAGCAGTATTATAGTAGTTATATTCTTGTACATAGGAGGCAGTATTATAGTAGTTATATTCTTGTACATAAGAGCAGTATTATAGTAGTTATATTCTTGTACATGGGAGCAGTATTATAGTAGTTATATTGTACATAGGAGCAGTATTATAGTAGTTATATTGTACATAGGAGCAGTATTATAGTAGTTATATTCTTGTACATAGGAGCAGTATTATAGTAGTTATATTCTTGTACATAGGAGCAGTATTATAGTAGTTATATTCTTGTACATAGGAACAGTATTATAGTAGTTATATTCTTGTACATAGGAGGTAGTATTATAGTAGTTATATTCTTGTACATAGGAGGTAGTATTATAGTAGTTATATTCTTGTACATAGGGGGCAGTATTATAGTAGTTCTATTCTTGTACATAGGAGTAGTATTATAGTAGTTCTATTCTTGTACATAGGAGCAGTATTACAGTAGTTATATTCTTGTACATAGGGGGTAGTATTACAGTAGTTATATTCTTGTACATTGGGGTAGTATTATAGTAGTTATATTCTTGTACATAGGGGTAGTATTATAGTAGTTATATTCTTGTACATAGGAGCAGTATTATAGTAGTTATATTCTTGTACATAGGAGCAGTATTATAGTAGTTATATTCTTGTACATAGGAACAGTATTATAGTAGTTATATTCTTGTATATAGGAGCAGTATTATAGTAGTTATATTCTTGTACATAGGGGGCAGTATTATAGTAGTTATATTCTTGTACATAGGAGCAGTATTATAGTAGTTATATTCTTGTACATAGGAGCAGTATTATAGTAGTTATATTCTTGTACATAGGGGCAGTATTATAGTAGTTATATTCTTGTACATAGGAACAGTATTATAGTAGTTATATTCTTGTACATAGGGGACAGTATTATAGTAGTTATATTCTTGTACATACGGCAGTATTATAGTAGTTATATTCTTGTACATAGGGGCAGTATTATAGTAGTTATATTCTTGTACATAGGTGGCAGTATTATAGTAGTTATATTCTTGTACATAGGAGGCAGTATTATAGTAGTTATATTCTTGTACATAGGAGCAGTATTATAGTAGTTATATTCTTGTACATAGGAGCAGTATTATAGTAGTTATATTCTTGTACATAGGAGGCAGTATTATAGTAGTTATATTCTTGTACATAGGAGCAGTATTATAGTAGTTATATTCTTGTACATAGGAGCAGTATTATAGTAGTTATATTCTTGTACATAGGAGCAGTATTATAGTAGTTATATTCTTGTACATAGGAGCAGTATTATAGTAGTTATATTCTTGTACATAGGAGCAGTATTATAGTAGTTATATTCTTGTACATAGGAGCAGTATTATAGTAGTTATATTCTTGTACATAGGGGCAGTATTATAGTAGTTATATTCTTGTACATACGGCAGTATTATAGTAGTTATATTCTTGTACATAGGGGCAGTATTATAGTAGTTATATTCTTGTACATAGGTGGCAGTATTATAGTAGTTATATTCTTGTACATAGGAGGCAGTATTATAGTAGTTATATTCTTGTACATAGGAGGTAGTATTATAGTAGTTATATTCTTGTACATAGGAGCAGTATTATAGTAGTTATATTCTTGTACATAGGAGCAGTATTATAGTAGTTATATTCTTGTACATAGGAGGCAGTATTATAGTAGTTATATTCTTGTACATAGGAGCAGTATTATAGTAGTTATATTCTTGTACATAGGGGGCAGTATTATAGTAGTTATATTCTTGTACATAGGAGGTAGTATTATAGTAGTTATATTCTTGTACATAGGAGCAGTATTATAGTAGTTATATTCTTGTACATAGGAGCAGTATTATAGTAGTTATATTCTTGTACATAGGAGCAGTATTATAGTAGTTATATTCTTGTACATAGGAGCAGTATTATAGTAGTTATATTCTTGTACATAGGAGGCAGTATTATAGTAGTTATATTCTTGTACATAAGAGCAGTATTATAGTAGTTATATTCTTGTACATGGGAGCAGTATTATAGTAGTTATATTGTACATAGGAGCAGTATTATAGTAGTTATATTGTACATAGGAGCAGTATTATAGTAGTTATATTCTTGTACATAGGAGCAGTATTATAGTAGTTATATTCTTGTACATAGGAGCAGTATTATAGTAGTTATATTCTTGTACATAGGAACAGTATTATAGTAGTTATATTCTTGTACATAGGAGGTAGTATTATAGTAGTTATATTCTTGTACATAGGAGGTAGTATTATAGTAGTTATATTCTTGTACATAGGGGGCAGTATTATAGTAGTTCTATTCTTGTACATAGGAGTAGTATTATAGTAGTTCTATTCTTGTACATAGGAGCAGTATTACAGTAGTTATATTCTTGTACATAGGGGGTAGTATTACAGTAGTTATATTCTTGTACATAGGGGTAGTATTATAGTAGTTATATTCTTGTACATAGGGGTAGTATTATAGTAGTTATATTCTTGTACATAGGAGCAGTATTATAGTAGTTATATTCTTGTACATAGGAGCAGTATTATAGTAGTTATATTCTTGTACATAGGAACAGTATTATAGTAGTTATATTCTTGTATATAGGAGCAGTATTATAGTAGTTATATTCTTGTACATAGGGGGCAGTATTATAGTAGTTATATTCTTGTACATAGGAGCAGTATTATAGTAGTTATATTCTTGTACATAGGAGCAGTATTATAGTAGTTATATTCTTGTACATAGGGGCAGTATTATAGTAGTTATATTCTTGTACATAGGAACAGTATTATAGTAGTTATATTCTTGTACATAGGGGACAGTATTATAGTAGATATATTCTTGTACATAGGTGTAGTATTATAGTAGTTATATTCTTGTACATAGGAGCAGTATTATAGTAGTTATATTCTTGTACATAGGAGCAGTATTATAGTAGTTATATTCTTGTACACAGGAGCAGTATTATAGTAGTTATATTCTTGTACATAGGAGGCAGTATTATAGTAGTTATATTCTTGTACATAGGAGCAGTATTATAGTAGTTATATTCTTGTACATAGGGGGCAGTATTATAGTAGTTATATTCTTGTACATAGGAGCAGTATTATAGTAGTTATATTCTTGTACATAGGAGCAGTATTATAGTAGTTATATTCTTGTACATAGGAGCAGTATTATAGTAGTTATATTCTTGTACATAGGAGCAGTATTATAGTAGTTATATTCTTGTATGTAGGAGCAGTATTATAGTAGTTATATTCTTGTACATAGGAGAAGTATTATAGTAGTTATATTCTTGTACATAGGAGCAGTATTATAGTAGTTATATTCTTGTACATAGTAGTAGTATTATAGTAGTTATATTCTTGTACATAGGAGTAGTATTATAGTAGTTATATTCTTGCACATAGGAGGTAGTATTATAGTAGTTATATTCTTGTACATAGGAGCAGTATTATAGTAGTTATATTCTTGTACATAGGAACAGTATTATAGTCGTTATATTCTTGTACATAGGAGCAGTATTATAGTAGTTATATTCTTGTACATAGGAGCAGTATTATAGTAGTTATATTCTTGTACATAGGAGCAGTATTATAGTAGTTATATTCTTGTACATAGGAGCAGTATTATAGTAGTTATATTCTTGTACATCGGGGCAGTATTATAGTAGTTATATTCTTCTACATAGGAGCAGTATTATAGTAGTTATATTCTTATACATAGGAGCAGTATTATAGTAGTTATATTCTTGTACATAGGAGCAGTATTATAGTAGTTATATTCTTGTACATAGGAGCAGTATTATAGTAGTTATATTCTTGTACATAGGAGCAGTATTATAGTAGTTATATTCTTGTACATAGGAGCAGTATTATAGTAGTTATATTCTTGTACATAGGAGCAGTATTATAGTAGTTATATTCTTGTACATAGGGGGCAGTATTATAGTAGTTATATTCTTGTACATAGGAGCAGTATTATAGTAGTTATATTCTTGTACATAGGAGCAGTATTATAGTAGTTATATTCTTGTACATAGGGGGCAGTATTATAGTAGTTATATTCTTGTACATAGGAGCAGTATTATAGTAGTTATATTCTTGTACATAGGAGGCAGTATTATAGTAGTTATATTCTTGTACATAGGAGCAGTATTATAGTAGTTATATTCTTGTACATAGGAGTAGTATTATAGTAGTTATATTCTTGTACATAGGGGGCAGTATTATAGTAGTTATATTCTTGTACATAGGAGCAGTATTATAGTAGTTATATTCTTGTACATAGGAGCAGTATTATAGTAGTTATATTCTTGTACATAGGGGGCAGTATTATAGTAGTTTTATTCTTGTACATAGGAGCAGTATTATAGTAGTTATATTCTTGTACATAGGAGCAGTATTATAGTAGTTTTATTCTTGTACATAGGAGCAGTATTATATTAGTTATATTCTTGTACATCGGGGACAGTGTTATATTCCTCAACTGAACATTAACAGGTCTGACCAGGAGCACACTATAGAGAAGTATATAGACTGTATATCAGTAATATCTGTCTGCACTCCAGTATATAGTGTATGCACTTACTTCTCATACACCCGGACAACATTTTTATCAGTTGGTCAGTAAGAATCACATTATTTTTGCTGACAGAGAACTGTCAGCTACATGACATGACTGATGTAGCCAGATTTACAGGATAAATGCGTGAATTCACAAACTGACAAAACATCCTCTTATTTCAATGAAATGCGATGGCCCTGACAGTCGCAGTAACTGAGGAGCGTGCACTATAGCCCATCCAGCTGACTGGAGTAGTGAGACACTCGGGAGCTCGTTGTAATTAATCACCCAGCGTAACAATTGCAGATTAATTGCTTTTCATTTGTGTTTGTTATTTATTTTCTACTTGTCCCTTGAAGCATAATAAGAACCAATAAAATGACAGATCAATTACCGTCAGCCCGAACAGACAAGTATCACCGCCGCATGGAGCATTGAAAAGATCACGTGATTGGGGGGGAACGAAAACTCTATTCTATTTATTATGTTTTTGAGCTTTTCCTATGATTCCCGCAACAGGTCCAGGGTCAATTAAATTTCTATTACAGTAAAATGAAAGAAAAGGGGGGCGTGGCCTGGACGCGCATGGAGTAGCACGCGCCCAGGTCCTTCTCCGCTCCTCCGCTCGCTACTGAGACCCGTGGACCCCTCAGCAGGCGCAGTATGGGCAAGCGCTTACCGAGGAAGGTGGCCCCGGGCACCCCAGCGCCCGTGGAGAGGTCTGGGGGGGCCACCCTGGACGCCTTTCTGGCCCAGCGGCCTTCTCTACCGGGCCAGGCTGCTGCGGGGCGGCCATCTTGGATTTCCTCCGCTCTCCAGGCACAGGGGTCGCAGCGCAGCTTCTCTCCTCCCGCGCTCCGGAATTGCTGCGGTCAAGATGACTCTCCTCCCGAAGCTACTGTATTTTTTCGAGACGCTCCCAGTCGCGATACCTCGGAGAGAATTACGGAACCTACAGAAAGCTATCTTCCAGTTTATCTGGAAAGCAAAACGACACCGAATACCTAGATCTGTTATGCTGGCGGATAGGGGGTCTGGGGGTATGGCTGTCCCACATCTGTTACATTATTACTGGGCGGCCCACTTACGCCATATCCCATTCTGGGCGGCTATGCCAGCATACACCAGATGGGTGCAGATAGAGAAGCTATGGCTGGCACCCATGCATCCTAACGCGCTTCTGTGGGTCAGCTCCCCCCCCCCCCCCTGCCTCGTACCTGTTGGGCCCCATTCGGTTTACTAGATCTATCTGGTCTACCTGTTGTGCTAGATTCTCCCTGATGTCCCCGCGCTCATCTATGGTCTCCATACTATACAACCCCCTTCTCCCAGAGAGCCTGACTTCTGCCATGACTAAAGTGTGGTCTGAAGCTGGCCTTTACCGGATTGCTGATATGGTTGACCCTGGAACCTTGGAACTCAGGTCCTTTGCTTATCTTACAGCTAATCAAAACCTGCCAAGTACTGAATGGTTCCATTACTTGCAGGTGGTTCACTTTGTCCGCTCCCTCCATGGGTCTCTTAAGGTGTCACTCCCCACCGCTTTTGAAAAGATTTGCCGTGCAGGCACGTCCACTAGGGGCTTTATATCCTCTATTTACCAACTTCTTAACTCACAAACTACAGGCTCTCCTGTTAATCATCGCTATATGCTTAAATGGGAGGAGGCGGTGGGTAAACCCATCTCCCAGGAACAGTGGCGGATTGTATGGTCTCGGGCCCAGAAATCATCTCAGTGCATTACGTTTAGGGAAACGCAGTATAAGCTGTTGATGCATTGGTATCATACTCCGGCTCTCCTTCATACTTTAAACCCATTAGTTCCCCCATGGTGCTGGCGCTGTGGAGCTGCGGTGGGTACCCTGCACCATATCTTTTGGACGTGCCCTCTCATCCTCAGTTTTTGGAGGGGGGTCAGGACTCTGACGACTGCTCTCTTTTTGCAAGAGGTTCCTCTTGACCCTCTTCTTTATCTCCTGAACCTTCCCCCCAGACACCTGAGCAATAAGTCATCCAGGCTTTTCTTGCATCTTTGTACTGCAGCTAAAACTCTCATAGCTAGAAACTGGAAGAAGGTGAGTCCCCCATCTAGTCTTGAGCTTGTGGCTAGAATGAAGGATGTGAGGAGTCTTGAATACCTGACTGCTGGCCTACATAATTCACGGGAAGCCTTTGGGGCTATTTGGGCACCCTGGGACATGTATTGTACATCACAGGGTCTCTGATCTCTAGTCCTCTCCTTCCCTCCCCCCCCCCTTCCCTTTGGTCCTACCCTTGTCTTCTTAACCCCTCCATTCCCCCCTCCCTTGTTCACTGCTTAATTTAAATGCATATTGCTTAAGGGGGAGGAGGCAGATAGCCTCTATTTTCCTCAATGCTTCCTGTTTGTTTGATTATTATTGTTTTTTTTGTTTTTTCTTTATTCCTTGTTAATGAAAAATTTTTCAATAAAATTACAGTTATATAAAAAAAAAAAATGAAAGAAAAAAAAAGCCTGTGCAACAATTTATATTGTGCCTTATACTCCAATCACATCCAAAGCTGCATACAAAATGGCCAACAGTTGGATGGCTAACACATTCCTGCCTTTTATTAAAAATCCTATAATAGAAAGCCCTGCTGCACAGCATTCTGGGCATTTTTCGTAAAATATATAGTGTCTATTCTAAAGATTACACCTAGCTCCCCCTATAGGCAAATCAGCAGAATATGCCCTATACACACTCTGCTCTGAGTAATTGTTCAGGACAATGTGAGGTAAGAGCTATGACAAAGCCAGTATAAATTTGAGTGCTGCTTTGGATGTGAGCAGAGTATAGGACATGATGTCATTCAGCATTACTAAAGCAGCATAGTAGCGGAGTGACTACATGGGGATGCAAGTACTAAGATAGCATTCAGTGGTGCAGCAAACAGCAATGTGGGAGGATCACAAGGGTGTATGTGGTTTATTTTATATAAATGAATCCCAAATTCCGTGCCAATTAATTAAAAATTAATTAAATAATATATCTCTATGTATTTTCTTATTCAGATCTCTGAATAACCTGCATAGACTTAAATGATCTGGGTTCCTGCTGTCACCACCAGGGGGAGCTAAGGGAAAACAGATTTATCGTAGAGGTCAATGGGAGATGTAAGTCTCTGTCTTCCTTTTGCTCCCTCTAGTGGTGGCTACATCTTACCACTGCTGCCCTGATTCCTAGACGTTGTCCTCTATTACCTCCTGTCATTACCTCCATGTGTCCTAATAGGGTGCACACAATAAGGTGCCGACGTCCCTATAAATCCCCATTATGTCTCATTAATTGTTACTCAATGATTCGCTTCCGAGAATCGAAATAAACAAAATGAAGCTGAACAAACATCTAGCTGGTGATTAATTCTGCCACCTCCTCGCTCACGGTTTGAGAGCAGTTTCATGTTGCTCCCATCTGTCCCTCTCATTGATGACCAGGAAATCAAGATGAAAGAAACCAACATCAAACGGAGACGAGCGGCGTCGAGCTCCCTCTGGATTTGTCACTACTACATTCCTCGGTGTATCCTCTCTGCCCTGGGGGAAGCCTGCGGGACTGCTGAGTGTTTGCAGATTTTTTTATTTTATTGGGACAATAAGTTGCATCATAAGACATCTGGAACCTGTGCAGAAGCTGATAAACAATGGTTCAGTATTGAATGGGCCGAGAGTGCATGTATACTGGATGGGGAGAGGGGAACAAGCCTTAAAGACACCTCTGACAGCAGCTTATCTCCCTGAGAACTGCCGATTCTTATTTCTCCTAAAGTCTGATGTTGGGGAGAGTTAGGGGGGACCAAATGAGCATTAGGTGGTCACCGGCCCTACCAAAATCATTGGGATCAACCAAAATGATTCTTGGCCACTGGAGGTTGATCCCAACGAGTTTGTCAGAGAGTGGGATAATTGGATCGGGGACAAATTTCAATGACAAGGCCCATTTTACTAGATTTTTTTTTTTTAAATAATCTGTTACATGCTGGAGTTACTGGTGTTGTGGGTGGTAAACCCCAAAAAGTTTCTGCCTGAACCTGAAATTTTTGCAATTTTTGCAATATTTGCAACGAACACCATTGAGACCACTATGGGACATTATATGGGACATTAGCCTATTTGTGTATATATTATTAGTATAGTATATTGTTCATATATATATCCGTAGTGGATGGATTGTTTATGCCTGTGTTATCAGTATACTACATTGGCAAGTGTGTATTCAAGTAATGTTAAGGAGGTGTTCAGAAGTGTGAGTGATTCTTCCTGCCATTAAGACCATTAATTTCCTGCTGCCCAAAAACAGACGTCCAACTAAGAGATTTTATTGTTATATGACTAGTTTTCTTTAACCAGCCCAGACAGGCATGCAGAGGGGGGTGTCGTGATCCGGGGTTAACCTCGGAGGCCAAGAGACGCAGCTTTACTAGGCAGCAAACTATTCATGCTCCAACTTTCGCAGGTTCTGATGAATTAGCTCTCCCCCACCTCAGGGAGTAGTAATGGGGGTGGCACTCTTGCAGGAGGTGTGGCTAAGCACCAGCCACAAGATACTGTGTTTACCTTACTACTTTGTCACCTCTGTTGAAGCCATCAAGGAAGCCAGGTGTGCCTATTGTTCCATCAGAGATCCTCCAGGCTCCATAGAACCAAAAGGAACTAGCTAGTATTAGCTTTATTCTGTGTTTCTCCCATTATTTTTAGAACTGTCTGCTTGTTTTGTCATTTTGTTTCCCTTGTCTTTTCCATATATACAGCACTGAACCCTTTGGGTATTAAATTGTTAAATTTAAGGTTACTTTGTGTTGCTCTATGATCCCATTACCTTTTTGAAATGTGTTTGTATCTAACTGTTGGAGAGATGCGTGTATATGTGAGCGCAAAGTCAGTGGTGGTGGCAGCGTGTATTTGGGGTGGATGGTCTGTGTTGGCGTGCGATTTACGCTCAGTTTGCAGCCTGAGTGAAGGGTGAGTGCAAGATTGAGTGAGTGGAATGAGTCGACCCCTGACAGCCTAACCCACGTCACGTGCTAGGACGGTTTGTACATGAGAGGGTGATTATACCTTGTGAAGAGGCCACTGTGGGACATTATACTGTGTGTAAATGGCGCATTATACCATGAGGGGCAAGGAAAGGGGAGCACATGCCATTGGGCAAATCCAATTCAAAAATTTGCTATGGGGCCCAGTTTTTTCTAGTTATGCCCCTGATCCATATCAATGTAGAAATAAAACGGCATGTATTATTCTTGCTGTAGGTATGGACTACCTCAGTGTTCAGATGATGCATCTGTAGATTTAGGGGATGGGAGGTGAGGGGACATAATAGACAATGTGAGAACCTCCAGGAATGACAAGCTACGAGGCGACATAGACTCTCATTGATTTTCACACCTTGGTGAAAACTCTTTCGCTTCTCTCTCTAATTTCCATCTTGATGTGACACTAAACCAGTAGGACCTGCGGGCGACTTCAGGCAACGTGTTCCTTCCTTCAGCGTCCTAATAAAAAACCACTCATGTCTGTAAAAGGTGAGAATCCAGACGAATGAAGAAATCTAGTTTGTGGAAAGTGTCTAATACATTGTCAAGTGGCTTCTGAAAATCCAGGACTAAGACCTGCACAGAAGATGAAGATCCATCATCTAGGAATGAGTCCTCAGCCCACTTCTATGGAGGTCATGTTAAGTCAGTGCCCCTTCACAGGAGAAGACTCCCATGGACAAGTCTTTTGTATCAGGTACCGTGTTGAATTGAGTTATGGTTATGGACAGAACACAAGGACAAGCCGTAAAGGGAACTCATGGGGCTCCTGAAGAGAAAAGGCCCAATCCAGGCTGGTCAGAATGTGCAAGCGATGTGGTCACCACCAGTGATGCAATGGTAGCAAGTCATGGAAACGGGATGGGGACAGCCGAACCCTGTTGTAAGTGGTTAGGGGTGCTGGTGATATCATAGGGTCTTCTTCATATTGCTGCTATGGGTCTCCAACCCATGTCCTCTGTATAGATCACAAAGTTATGATCAAATATGGGGCTGTGCTGTATTTCAAGGGGATGTCCAGTCCTATATACATAAAGTTTTTCCCACTAATGACACTTATCCCCAATTCACAAGATAGCTGTGAAGTGCTTCATCGCTGGGGGTCTAGCCACCAAGACCCCAGTGATCGTAAAGAAAGAGTCCCTGGGTGCTCCCATGACTTTGCAGGTGGCTCATCTTCTGCTCCATTCCCTTCTCCACCAGTCCCACAGAAGTGAATAGACTGGGGGCCGAAGGGGTCTCAATACTCCTCTTCTCACATAGGGCACTCATGGACCCCAAATGTTGTAATTGCCAGGATTCCCAGTGGTCGTACCCCATGCAGTCAGACACTTATACCATATTCTTAGGATAAGTGATAAGTATTATTAGTGGAGAGACCTCAAAATGGGTTTTCTCATGAATAACCATATTTTAAATTTGCATAAAATTAAAAACCATTTTTGCAAATATAATTAAAAATTTTGTAGTTTTATAGATTTTCTCTAACCATCTTAGTGGTGACATCTTTTGTCTTGACCGATGGCCAGTGGATACGACCATGAATGTTCTGGGATATGACCATGAATGCGGGAACTTTCTATGGTCTGGGACTTATCAGAAACCCAGCCTTGATGTCCTTATTGTGGTCAGGTTATCTTCTCATACATGTAGTGTCCCTCCTGATAACCAGCCTTGATGTCCTTATTGTGGTCAGGTTATCTTCTCATACATGTAGTGTCCTCCTGATAACCAGCCATGATGTCCTTATTGTGGTCGGGTTATCTTCTCATACATGTAGTGTCCCCTCCTGATAACCAGCCATGATGTCCTTATTGTGGTCAGGTTATCTTCTCATACATGTAGTGTCCTCCTGATAACCAGCCATGATGTCCTTATTGTGGTCAGGTTATCTTCTCATACATGTAGTGTCCTCCTGATAACCAGCCATGATGTCCTTACTGTGGTCAGGTTATCTTCTCATACATGTAGTCTCCTCCTGATAACCAGCCATGATGTCCTTATTGTGGTCAGGTTATCTTCTCATACATGTAGTGTCCTCCTGATAACCAGCCATGATGTCCTTATTGTGGTCGGGTTATCTTCTCATACATGTAGTGTCCCTCCTGATAACCAGACATGATGTCCTTATTGTGGCCGGGTTATCTTCTCATACATGTAGTGTCCCTCCTGATAACCAGCCATGATGTCCTTATTGTGGTCAGGTTATCTTCTCATATATGTAGTGTCCTCCTGATAACCAGCCATGATGTCCTTATTGTGGTCGGGTTATTTTCTCATACATGTAGTGTCCCCTCCTGATAACCAGCCAGTATGTCCTTATTGTGGTCAGGTTATCTTCTCATACATGTAGTGTCCTCCTGATAACCAGCCATGATGTCCTTATTGTGGTCGGGTTATCTCCTCATACATGTAGTGTCCCTCCTGATAACCAGCCATGATGTCCTTATTGTGGTCGGGTTATCTTCTCATACATGTAGTGTCCTCCTGATAACCAGCCATGATGTCCTTATTGTGGTCGGGTTATCTTCTCATACATGTAGTGTCCTCCTGATAACCAGCCATGATGTCCTTATTGTGGTCGGGTTATCTTCTCATACATGTAATGTCCCTGCCTGATAACCTGTCCACAATAAGGACATCATGGATGGGCAAGTCCCAGACCATAGAAAGTTCCTGCATTCATGGTCTTATCCATTGGCAATCGATCAAGACAACAGATGTCACCACTAAAATAAAGCAAATATTTTAAAATTCTGCAAAATTTTTAATTATTTATATTTGCTAAAATATTTAACTTTCACTTGTCTGCAAATTTATATCTGGTTATGATCATGGGAAACCCCTTTCTGCATTACATATTGGACAGTTTTGCAACTTTTTTCATCATCTTCAAGATATTTGCTTGCTGTCAGTGACTACTTTACTCTTTTACTATAATTTACCTTATATATTTGCCCCACTTTCTTAACTTATGGAGAGACTCCAATCCCCCATGATGCACTGCAATATCTACATACTAGAACGAAGCTGACTTTAGTTTTGGCTGCGGCGTCCCTTTAAATATGTAATTAATTTAGCCAAACATAAGGCTTTGATTTTATTATCTCCTGGTAATTACACCAGGTTTTCATTATGGCTGCTCCTTGTAATTTGCAATCTCGTTACCAATTAGTGTGTAAATTACTCAGCGATTTTAAGGGAAAGCGAGAGTTTAGCAGTGATGCAAAACTTGGCAATAAAGCCACAAGAATTCACAGGTTTACAGCAGGGTACCAAAACCATAGATTTGCACAGATATTTGCTAGAGCTGTGTTAAATTTCCAGGAAGCAAAGAGTGGGGCTGTGACAACCTTCCTTATGTTACGAGAGTAGTTGTCATAATGCATAAGAGTCTTATAAGAGCTGTAAGTTGAACAGCCACCACTCTACTACATTCATCAGCAGGTGGCAGCAGGGAGCACTGGAATAAGCCCCACCCAGTGGAAATTGAATCTAAGCTCCATTCTGAGCATGATGGGAGTAAAATTTAGGGGTTAAGCAAAGCTTATTTTTCTAATTTTTTTTACCATATGACTAAGAGACATTTACAGTGTTCACTAACATCAATATGAATTGTGACCAGAGTTGCCCTTTAAATATGGAACTCCCCTTTAAACAAGGCACTTTACACGTATTCATTACTTTTAAGGCACTACTAATCAATACAAGGAGCTTCCACAGTGATCCCTCAGTCCACGTTGTCAGCGTTCTGTAAGCTTCTCGTGTACGTGGACGCGTTTCATTAAATAACCCTCCCCCAGGAACTTCCAAAGAGGCTCCCCGTCGACGGTCGGAGGATTTTAAAAGTCTCCTATTGATTCCCATGTCATTTAATTTATCGGCGCGTAACATTGCCATTCCAATTTCTTTGTTATCTGCGCCGCCACAGGGCCTGACCTCAGTAGGAACCGAGAGATAATGATATCCCCGGAAAGTGGCAATTTCACTTAAGTCAAGACTATGCTAGGAATACACAATGCTGGAGTGGGAATCGGGCGGCAGCGCAAGGTGCATTGTGGGTAAGCCGGGAAGATATTGTCAAGTATAATGTGATATGGTAAACTGATGCTGCAAATAAAAGAAAATTCAGGTGCACAGAATGTTAAAGGGGAACTCCACATAAAATGGATCCAGCGTGTATTGTCCAGTCAAGAGCCTAGGAGGGCAACCTTTTGTTTTTTGCATCTCTATATTATGCCTTGACCCCATCATGCCCCACACAGTGGATCAGAACAATGTTCCTTTAATTTGGATTAGGTATGTCTACTTTCTATATATCCAGGCTCCTCCCATGAATAGAGGCTCCTCCTCCAATCCAATATTTGATCATCTCTTCCTTACAGGTGGCTGAGTTTATGAATATGGAATTCCATTTTCCATGTACTTACACCCTGCTGAGCCTGGGCTTATACAGAGCAGCCAATCTGAAGAAGCAGAGCTGCAGTATAAAGCTAAGGAGGGTGGCTGTGAGATAAATAGATGAGGGAGGGGGCTATTCTGATCATGTGATGGGGGTCTGAACCAGGCCATTACCCCAGGTCCATGATGCACAACCCCTTTAATCTTGATGCCTCCACTGCATTGTACATAGGGTGCCTTTCACCACCTCAACTAACTACAACTCTTTGCATTATTTAATAGGTGCCACTCTGCTGATTCCAGCGCAGTTGGAATTTTTTCTCTACTCCCTACCGATCCCGAGCAATCAATCTGTTACCTACTGTAAGGTGGGCGGTCCCTGTCTGTCTACTCCAACCTAGAACCGCCCACCTGACAGTAGGGAACCAAATTAGCATATTAGTGCTGAAACTAACAGCACTGATTTCTCGGGAATGGTGAGGGCTAGAGAAAAAAATTCCAACTGTTCTGGAATCAGCAAAGCAGCGCCTATTAAAGGACGCAAAGGTGGGAGGTGGTGAAAGGTCCCCTTTATACCCCCTATAAGCCTATGCATGACTCCTTTCCGGGCAGAGAAGAGTTAATGACTCAAGAGCCCGGAGGTAGTCATCCCAAGTTGGCGATTTGGTGTGCGAGGAATGAAAGGCTCCGGGTCTGCAGGGAGGTGCGGCTCGGAAAGATCACTGCAATATCTCTATATATTGATTTACTTCCGAAGCTTCTGCTTAACACAGCGAAGGCTCCGGCGCACATGAAGGGATTCGCCTGAACACTGGTAAATTATTAACACCGAAACCTGACTTATAAAAGAGCTGGTAGTCAGCGACTACGGCCTCACTGCAGCATCACTTATTCCCTTTACAACCAGTGCATTGTATATATACAGTATATATATATATATATATATATATATATATATATATATATATCATGATAGAGGCCTACTTGGGTATTGCATGTCCAATTCCATAAATTGTTCCTTTTACCAAAAAGTAATAAGGGGCAGTCTAAGTCCCCACAACTGTGTCAGTCCAATATATATAATCCGTAGAATGAGGAGGGGTCACCAAATTCAGGAAGTAGAAACACATTTGGCCATTTTAAAATTGCTAAAAATATTTTTTCCTGTTATATAACACCAACATATTCCGTGGCGCTGTATCGGGCTTGACATCTAAATATTGAATCTTGGAGCAGACTAGCATGGTTTGGGATGGGGGGAGGTTATTGGGTAAATAAGGGGAGAACATATTCACTCCATGTCATCCAAGGCAGGATTCGAGCCCCGAACCACAAGGTGACAGTGCTAACCACTGAGCCACCGTGCTGCCGATACCCCACTATACACATCATGGTTCCCCAGTGGCCCCACAATCCATGGTAATGGCTCAGTAGGGCCATAGACTGCATAGAAGCCAACAATCCTGAATTTTTTGAGATTGCCCCTCAGGGGTGTATACAAGGAAACTCAGGGGGTGGGGCTTAAATACCCACCCACTATAAGAAGAGTTACTTCTTTGGGTGCTATTTTTGGGATTTTCTCAATTTCCTGAACTGAAGAAAGTTTATTAACCACTTCATGACTGGGCTGATTTCCCTGACCAGACACATTTTTGGATTTTTTGGTACATATGCTTTGAAGGCTAAAATAAATTTTTTTGTTCGGAGCTATTCAAATACCTTTTGTGTCTTTTTTTGGTGATGGGCAGAGCTTTAGTTTTATGTATGTTTTTCTTTTTTTTTTTTTACATATCTGGGAAAATGGGCGGGAAAAATGTCTGTTTTTCAAATTTTTCCTTTATTTTTTAATAGTACAAAATTCCACTAAAATATTTTTTTAATACAGATAGGTGACACTGACTTCCCTCTTGGGAGTCCTTTGGTCACTGACAGCCGCCTCCCCACTCATTCTCATGCAGCTGCTAATTTTGCAAGGATGGTCAGGTACAAAAGAAGGAAATATTTTAAAAAATAGGCATAGAGTGGGTTAAAAACATACAAGGGGCAGGACTGACTCCTCCCCCTGGATACCGACACTGCCTGATCCCCGCTGGTCTCTACTTCCTGACCCCTCGTCACACTTGAAATGACTTCTCAGCCAATCCCTGCCCATAGCAGTGACCCGCCTCACTCCCTGATTGGCCGAAGGCATTTTATGGCACTTCCTGTTGGTGAAGTCAGGACCAGCAGGGACCTGGGTAGTGCCAGCAGCAGGGGATCGGTGTCATGGGTATTGCTCGTTTGTTTAACTCATTCTGAGAATGTTTTTAAAATAGACAACCCCTTTAAGAGACCTGACCATAAGATCCCTCCACACCATTTATAAGAAACCAATAAATCTGCCCGTATAACTGATGTGTGGGAGGAAACTTCAGAATCTCCTTACAAGGAGAGTAGATGTTGTCCCAGGTGGGTTAGAAGCCAGGAGCCCACCACTAGCTTGGATTTCTCTATATTACATAGTTCACACAAGGCAGATTTGTTGCAGAAATTTCTACAACTGAAAATCTCTTCCGTTCATCTGATTGGGCTTTCTTTGATGGCCTAGACGTGGATTTCAGAAAGCCCCATTCAGATATAAGGGACAGTTGTAGAAAACTAATCTGCCATGTGTGACTTTACCCTTCTATGGATCGCACCCGCCCTCTCTATCAGTCAGGTAATGATGTCATCCATCAGGATGAGGTCACCGATACAGATATTCACTCATTTTCTGGAGCAGTCTGCGGTGTCTGAAGGGTTAAGGTGAGCACGTTATGGATGAGGGCCGCCTGCAGATTCCACTTACAAGTCCTTGAGCATCTCCTGAGCCGTCCTATCATGAGCCGGAGCATCCATCATCACACAGGGGTTTATTAACACAGAGGAGACACCGCTGACTGCAGAATCACTGTCCTGAGGAGCAGAGGAAGTGCACACAGTGTATATTTATGGCAGCACTCCCGCAGTACACGGCCGGGGGCCCCGACTATGGATCAACAAGGCAAGAATTATAGCAACACTGCCCTGATGTAGACATAAACATAGAATTATCTATTATCTATCTATCTATCTATCTATCTATCTATCTATCTATCTCATATCTATCTATCTATCTATCTCATATCTATCTATCTATCTATCTATCTATCTCATATCTATCTATCTATCTATCTCATATCTATCTATCTATCTATCTATCTCCTATCTATCTATCTCATATCTATCTATCTCATATCTATCTATCTATCCCATATCTATCTATCTCATATCTATATATCTATCTCATATCTATATATCTGTCATTATTTCTCTCTCTACCTTCTCTCTATATATTTAATGTATATCTATATTATCTAATATAGATATTATTTGGCCTCTATGGGGCTATTATACATCAGTATACCTTTCCTTGCATAGATGACTGCACTATTCTACTACTAATAATACCACCATACAGTACCCATACAGAGGTCAGATATCAGCTCTACCCAAGTGCTCTGTAGAGTCCACAAGTACATACGGCAATGTTCGGACACTGTCAGGGGCAAGAGACATAACTATGTGACGTCCAGATGACATCTTCTCAGATTAGAGTTATTCAGTTTTCTTTTATTCTCCATTTGGCCCAGACCACCATGATCACTTCTACTGATGTCTGCAGAATTTGCTATTGCTAGTGGGAAAGAGTTATAAAAGTAGAGAAGCTGGGTGGAGGAGGAGTAGGGAGAAAGCTGCTACTGATGTGGGTGAAAATGCTGGTGTCATTGAGGGAAATGGGGTAGGGGTAATGATGTAACCACTGGGGAGAGCTGTAGCCAATTTGGAAGAGGTAGAAGAAATGCTGCTGTCAGGGGTGAAGTATTCCCTCTTCCCTCCTCCAGGACAGATGTCAGGGGCGGAGTATTCCCTCTTCCCTCCTCCAGGACACATGTCAGGGGCGGAGTATTCCCTCTTCCCTCCTCCAGGACACATGTCAGGGGCGGAGTATTCCCTCTTCCCTCCTCCAGGACACATGTCAGGGGCGGAGTATTCCCTCTTCCCTCCTCCAGGACACATGTCAGGGGCGGAGTATTCCCTCTTCCCTCCTCCAGGACACATGTCAGGGGCGGAGTATTCCCTCTTCCCTCCTCCAGGACACATGTCAGGGGCGGAGTATTCCCTCTTCCCTCCTCCAGGACACATGTCAGGGGCGGAGTATTCCCTCTTCCCTCCTCCAGGACACATGTCAGGGGCAGAGTATTCCCTCTTCCCTCCTCCAGGACACCTCTCCAGTTTCCATTGTTGTAGGTGCAGGACCTCTGCACTCATGAGCACCTTACTCAGCAGGTCCTTCACCCCTTCTTGCCACAGACTCTTAATACAAGGCAGACAGTATTTTTGCAAATGTGCTGCCCCCTGCAGTGGGGAAGTGTGCAGCTCAGCAGGGGTTGCACTGATAAGGAGGCTTGGCGGGTTTTAGTGGAGGCTTCTAACTCCCACTTGATGGTGAAGACCCCAGTACCCTTCCTATAATCTAACCTTACATTGAGGCATCCATTATAGGAAGACATTGGTCAGTCTGCCACATTTATACCTAATGGAAGAATGAAGAAATCAGGCGATACCTTTTAGAGACTGAGTACATTTGATAAGTAAGTTAGCCTCTAAAAGGTTTCGCCTGATTTCTTCACTCTTCCACTACTTTCAGTGGCTAACAAGGTACAACATTATACATTTATACCTAAGACAGACACTGCAAAAGGAGTGTGAATGCAGCATATTTGTTGTATTTTTCATAAGAAGGGAAAGGGACAAGCTGTGCATAAGCTTTATGGGCAGACATGCTGACTGTCTCCCAGCTTTCAAAGCAGCATAAATGGCTGCTTTTATATTGAAAAATAAGGGAACAGGGAATGTAGCCCCATAGCATACTTGTGGCAGCCATATTGGCTGTCACTCTGATTTCCACCCTTTAATAACGCCCAGTGACAATCACTTCTCCTTTTATACACAGAGATCGATATTTCGGCAACTGAGGTTAAAGAAAATCACTACTTGCTGTATATATGTCACTTCTGCCATCGCACGGTGGAGAGCGGCACAGGGATCAATAGCCGATCCTATTGAGATCCCAAATGTGAATATAAATAACAAAATCAATTACCGACACCCCGAAAGATTATCATGAGAAATGAGGATTATGTTATGTGCAGGAAGGCGCCTGCCCTTATAGGTCACATCAGAAAAGCTCCACGTGCTGCTGCAGATTTTACAAGTAAAACACGTAAAATAAAGTGTTCATCGGTTATGAGGCTATTGGTGCCGAGGGCCATGACTGTGCTGTAAAGCAGATCACTAAATGCTGTTACAAGAGCAAAGAAGCTCAGGCAAGATGGCCGACACTATAATCATGTACAGAAAATAGAATAAAAATCTACAATCAGAAAATAACAGATTAGAATAAAAGTGATCGATTTCACTATCTAGATTTAATAAATAAATAAAATTGGTAACGCTTTCCCTTTAAGGAAATCCATGTGCTGGCCGACCAGTGTCACCAAAATAGTCGCATTCTGGTGAATGGAAATGATTTTCAGTTGTAGAAATTTCTTCATTCAAAATCAGCCCCGTGTGATCACACCCGTATTACTGCTATATACACATAATATAGTATTATATATCATCATTATTATTATATGTATGTAATATTATTAGCAGTTATATTGTTTTATATTTATTCTGGTTATATTTTGTCAGATAGATAGATAGATAGATAGATAGATAGATTTAGGCTGAGGCCCCACATTGCGGAAACACAGCTTTTTTTTTGTTGCAGATTTTATTGCGGTTTTATGAGCCAAAACCAGGAGTGGATTGAGCAGAAGGGAGAAGTATAAGAACTTCCTATATATTCCCCATTCCTTTTGTAGCCATTGTTGGCTTTGGCTCAAAAAACCGCAACAAAATCTGCAACAAAAAAACCTGCGTTTCCACAACGTGGGGCCTCAGCCAGATAGTTTTTAGGCTGTGGAGGTAAACAAGAGCGCCCCATTCACTGACAACAAGCAGAGATACTGACAACGGTGACCAGGAGTGAATGTGTAGTCCTTCGTATCTTAGACACTGGCGTCTCTCAGAGCAGTATGTGCCGAGGGATGTGAAACATTGTGAAGAATGAAGAGTTAATTTCCCATGTGCCCCGAGGCCTGTGTGTAATGAGTGTATGTGACAGACCAGAATGCAGGAGAGCCCCAGTCCCAGCCCAGTAAATAATGGGAACACTGGGAGTTGTGACAGCCCCGGCCTCCGCACTGGTTCATCATCCATTACAAGGTGAGGTCCCCGGATGATTCCAGTACAGCCAGTTCTGGGCAAACATGTCATGTTTGTTCTGGCTCAGGATCCACACGTCTCACAGGCCGGCCTGAAATAACTGAGAGATGGGGGAGTACGGCCAGTCCTCAGACCAGGTACAGTGGGGAAAAAAAGTATTTAGTCAGACACCAATTGTGCAAGTTCTCCCACTTAAAAAGATGAGGCCGGCCTGTAATTGTCATCATAGGTAGATCTCAACTATGAGAGACAAAATGAGAAAACAAATCCAGAAAATCACATTGTCTGATTTTTAAAGAATTTATTTGCAAATTATGGTGGAAAATAAGTATTTGGTCAATAACAAAAAGTTCATCTCAATACTTTGTTCTATATCCTTTGTTGGCAATGACAGAGGTCAAACGTTTTCTGTAAGTCTTCACAAGGTTGGCACAAACTGTTGATGATGTTGCCCCCCCCATGCTTCACAGTAGGTATGGTGTTCTTTGGATGTAACTCAGCATTCACTCTCCTCCAAACATGACGAGTTGTGTTTCTACCAAACAGTTCTACTTTGGTTTCATCTTTGGTTTCATTTGGCTTAAGCAGGGGGACACATCTGGCACTGCAGGATCTGAGTCCCTGGCGGCGTAGTGTGTTACTGACGGTAGCCTTTGTTACGTTAGTCCCAGCTTTCTGCAGGTCAGTCACTAGGTCCCCCCGTGTGGTTCTGGGATTTTTGCTCACCGTTCTTGTGATCATTTGGACCCCACGGGGTGAGATCTTGCGTGGAGCCCCTGATGGAGGGAGATTATCAGTGGTCTTGTATGTCTTCCATTTTCTAATTATTGCTCCCACAGGTGATTTCTTCACACCAAGCTGCTTGCCTATTGCAGATTCAGTCTTCCCAGCCTGGTGCAGGGCTACCATTTTGTTTCTGGTGTCCTTCCACAGCTCTTTGGTCTTCACCATAGTGGAGTTTGGAGTGTGACTGTTTGAGGTTGTGGACAGGCGTCTTTTATACTGATAACAATGTCAAACAGGAGCCATTACTACAGGTAATGAGTGGAGGACAGAGGAGCCTCTTAAAGAAGAAGTTACAGGTCTGTGAGAGCCAGAAATCTTGCTTGTTTGTAGGTGACCAAATACTTATTTTCTACCATAATTTGCAAATAAATTCTTTAAAAATCAGACAATGTGATTTTCTAGATATGTTTTCTCATTTTGTCTCCCATAGTTGAGGTCTACCTATGATGACAATTACAGGCCGGCCTCATCTTTTTAAGTGGGAGAACTTACACAATTGGTGGCTGACTAAATACTTTTTTTCCCCACTGTACCTCCTATGATGGATACAAAACGGTCAGAGAGTCATTTTATCCTCAGATCGGCTATATCTACCTCCTGTGATGGACACAGGATGGTCGGGGAGTCATTGTATCCTCAGACTGGGCATATATACCTATTGTGATGGATACACAACGGTCAGAGAGTCATAGTATACTCAGACCGGGTATATATACCCCCTGTGATGGATACAGGATGGTCAGAGAGTCGTTGTATCTTCAGACCGGGCATATATACCTCCTGTGATAGAACTTTTTCTCTTTTTCCTGAGTCCACTTTTGGCTTAGACTTCAAAAACTGTATCAAAACCCTGTATGTGTCTTACCCTTAGGCCTGCAATCACACATACAGTTTTTGCTGCAGTTTTTGATTGAGTTTTTTTAAACCAAAGCCAGAAGAGGATTCAAAGAGAATGTGAGATATACTGCAAGGACTTCTACCTCTACCCCCTGTCAGATCCATTCCTGACTTTGGCTAATAAACTGCATGTGAGTCCCCAGCCTTGGTGTCTATTCACACTTAGATTTGTGTCAGGAATCTGTTTGACTATTCTATACATCTAAATGGGATTTAAATGGAATATGTTACCAAAAATGACATTTTTTTTCAACCACGTTTTTATGTTAAACATATTTTTTTTAGGAAATTTTGATGACTTTATTTTTAATTTTCTATGTCACTCTCTATATTAAAAAAAAAAAAAAAAAAAAAAAAGTACTATATCAGGAATTGTCACTATGCCCACCAAGCCTAACAATACACTGACACTTTCTAATTCATTAGGGGTTTTCTTTGCAGCAGTTTTCTCATTTACAGCAACAACAGGCTTACACTAGAAGATAACACCTCTATAGATAACACCACTGAGCCATCATTACATCACTACTGACAATAGATGATGTCACAGTTTATCTCCTCTAGATGTCTATAAAATTCTCCTATAGACCTCAATGAGTCGGCTGTAAAGCAGATCACTAAATGCTGTTAACAGAGCAGACAAGAAGCTCAGGCAAGATGGCCGCCCCATAATCATGTACAGAAAATAGAATAAAAAATCTACAAGAAAATAAAAACTAATTAGAAAAAAGTGATAGATTACCAATTCCATTTAAGGAAATTCATCACCAAAACAATGGAGCTTAGATTCACTTATTGTTATGTACTGTATATATAATTTTTTAATTATTATATAATTGCTTTATGATTATTTTATTACTTACTTTACTATAATATTATATTATTTAATGTATTATTATTATATTGTTATTATTATACTGTTATTGTTATAATATATTATATTATCTTTTTTAGTTTATTCTTGTTATTTGTTTATATTTTTAGTATTTTATTACATTCTTGATTCTATTATTAAATTCTATTATTATTTTTGTTACATATTTATTATTTCATTCCATTCTTGTTTTATTACCTTCTTATTACATTACATCTTATTTCTCCACTTCCTCCTCTCGCGATGACATTGATAAATTCCTCGGATTCCTAATTATTTTGATCTACGTCTGAAAATCAGAGCGATTCCTTATTTCTCTGCCCTCTGGTCTTTTCCCTTGTCTTCCATCCATCTTAGATTTATAATACATGTCATTTCAGGGTCGAGGACTCGCACATACTCCCCTCTGCTCACATCTGGGTGGGGTCGACATAAATTCAGACACAGGACAAGCTTTACTACAGTACAGACGTGTAACATGTTTAGTTATATGTAGGCGGATATTGTGTAGAACACGTGCACAGGACAAGCTTTACTACAATACACGTGTTATATGTTGTTATATGTTGTAGATATTGTGTAGAACATGTCCACACGACAAGCTTTTCTACAGTACAGACGTGTAACATGTTTAGTTATATATTGATAGATATTGTGTAGAATGTGCACACAACAAGGTTTACTACAATACACGTGTCATACAGTGCTGGCCAAAAGTATTGGCACCCCTGCAATTCTGTCAGATAATACTCAATTTCTTCCAGAAAATGATTGCAATCACAAATGCTTTGGTAATAATATCTTCATTTAATTTGTCTTCAATGGAAAACCACAAAAAGAATTGTCAAAAAGCCAAATTGGATATAATTCCACACCAAACATAAAAAAGGGGGTGGACAAAAGTATTGGCACCCTTTGAAAAATCATGTGATGCTTCTCTAATTTGTGTAATTAACAGCACCTGTTACTTACCTGTGGCACATAACAGGTGGTGGCAATAACTAAATCACACTTGCAGCCAGTTGAAATGGATTAAAGTTGACTCAACCTCTGTCCTGTGTCCATGTGTGTACCACATTGAACATGGAGAAAAGAAAGAAGACCAAAGAACTGTCTGAGGACTTGAGAAGCAAAATTGTGAGGAAGCATGAGCAATCTCACGGCTACAAGTCCATCTCCAAAGACCTGAATGCTCCTGTGTCTACCGTGCGCAGTGTCATCAAGAAGTGTAAAGCCCATGGCACTGTGGCTAACCTCCCTAGATGTGGACGGAAAAGAAAAATTGACGAGAGATTTCAACGAAAGATTGTGCGGATGGTGGCTAAAGAACCTCGACTAACATCCAAACAAGTTCTAGCTGCCCTGCAGTCCGAGGGTACAACAGTGTCAACCCGTACTATCCGTCGGTGTCTGAATGAAAAGGGACTCTATGGTAGGATACCCAGGAAGACCCCACTTCTGACCCAGAGACATAAAAAAGCCAGGTTGGAGTTTGCCAAAACTTACCTGAGAAAGCCAAAAACTTTTTGGAAGAATGTTCTCTGGTCAGATGAGACAAAAGTAGAGCTTTTTGGGAAAAGGCATCAACATAGAGTTTACAGGAAAAAAAAAGATGCCATCAAAGAAAAGAACACGGTCCCTACAGTCAAACATGGCGGAGGTTCCCTGATGTTTTGGGGTTGCTTTGCTGCCTCTGGCACTGGACTGCTTGACCGTGTGCATGGCATTATGAAGTCTGCAGCATAATGTAGGGCCCAGTGTGAGAAAGCTGGGTCTCCCTCAGAGGTCATGGGTCTTCCAGCAGGACAATGACCCAAAACACACTTCAAAAAGCACTAGAAAATGGTTTGAGAGAAAGCACTGGAGACTTCTAAAGTGGCCAGCAATGAGTCCAGACCTGAATCCCATAGAACACCTGTGGAGAGATCTCACAATGGCAGTTTGGAGAAGGCGCCCTTCACATCTCAGGGACCTGGAGAAATTCCAGCAGAGCATTGTAAGAAACTCATTGATGGTTACCGGAAGCGGTTGTTCGCAGTTATTTTGTCTAAAGGTTGTGCTACCAAGTATTAGGCTGAGGGTGCCAATACTTTTGTCCGGCCCATTTTTGGAGTTTTGTGTAAAATGATCAATGATTTGACTTTTTTTTTCATTCTCTTCTGTGTTTTTTCATTGCAAGCAAAATAAATGAAGATATTATTACCAAAGCATTTGTGATTGCAATCATTTTCTGGAAGAAATTGAGTATTATCTGAGAGAATTGCAGGGGTGCCAATACTTTTGGCCAGCACTGTATGTTCAGTTATATGTTGTAGATATTGTGTAGAACATGTGCACAGACCAATCTTCACTACAGTACAAACGTGTAACATGTTTAGTCATATGTAGGTGGATATTGTGTAGAACATTTTTACAGGACATATGTTGTAGATATTGTATAGAACATGTGCACAGAACAGGAGACGGTAAATCCTGATGTGTCTCAATTCTGCAAATACATTGTGGTACTTGACCTTTGATGACAGCTTGTAATATACTCCGGTCACATCCAGAGCTGCAGCAGCTGTCTTCTTGGAATTTACTGCACACTACAACTCGCTTGCAGCCTCTTTGCTTATTGGCTGTTCACAAATCTTTAAAAGTCCCCTCTAGCCCTATCCAAAGGGTTGCAGAAACGGCAGACATGCCTGACTTCTGATAGACCCCGGCCCTACAATATGACCGCAGTAATAGGTCTAGGGCTCTCATAGCGCTAGTGAATGAGCCTGTCAGTGTACACCACATCTCTCACAACGCAATACAGCAGAACCAGCAGGGGGCGGTAGAAAGAAGGTGCCCATATATATATAACAACATCTGCCCAACCTGATGATTTTGTGTGTATGGGGGAAAGAGGGGAGTTCTCGACATTCCACCCAACAGCTCGTGTCCGGGGATCTATAGGGTCAGGCTATAGGACTTCAGCATGTCTGGAGGAATAGCAGTCTAAAGTATGTGACCAGTCTAACAAGAATTTCAATGCAGCTTTGGAAGTGACTGGTGTAAAGTGAAGTAGTTGTAAGTTACTGTTTGCAGCTTCTCGCCTCAGTCCTGACTTCCTTCGCTTCTGTGTCTTCCCCGCTGACAACAATACTTAAGAAATAGGTAATTTTTGCAGCCTTGTTCTCCATCAGCAATTTATCATCTTCCTCCACATCGGAGGATTAGCCGCTATTCGATTCTTCATCAGAAAATCCCCATTTTCCTCATTGCTCCAGATCGAGCAGTGCGCAGTTATTGGAATCGCAATCCCACAATGTACTGGGGGCGGCGGTAATGAGTGGTGGGGAGCGCGGCCGCCGCTTCTCTTCTACCTGTCAGGCTTCAATAACAAGAGCAAAAGTAGAAGAAAACTCATTTAAAGTTTACAATGACATTGGCTGCTCTCTCGCACTTCGCTCCGGAGGGGAAATTGCTGCAAATTTAAAGCCATTTTATTCTGAGCGATCATTTACCAGATGATTGCGGAGCGATGTGGCGAGGAAGGTGCGGAGGCGATGGAAATGAGACATTTGTGCGATTAATTTGTGGAATGTAAATCATAGGCAGAGATCCTCCTCGTAACATAGAAGTGTCCTGCCTTAGGTAGCCGTGTCCTCCATCATCTATAGACCAGCAACCTCCTCTCCTGAAATACTCTGTGCTGCTGAGGACCCTGCTCGGTCCTCTCTGCAACTCTATAGCCTCCCCTGAGATCAGCACACTTAGCTCTGAAATACTCTGTGCTGCTGGGGACCCTACTCTGTCGTCTCTGCAACGCTATAGCCTCCCCCTGAGATCAGCACACTTAGCTCTGAAATACTCTGTGCTGCTGGGAACCCTACTATGTCCTCTGTGCAACTCTATAGCCTCCCCAGAGATCAGCACACTTAGCTCTGAAATACTCTGTGCTGCTGGGGACCCTACTCTGTCGTCTCTGCAACTTTATAGCCTCCCCTGAGATCAGCACACTTAGCTCTGAAATACTCTGTGCTGCTGGGGACCCTACTCTGTCGTCTCTGCAACTCTATAGCCTCCCCTGAGATCAGCACACTTAGCTCTGAAATACTCTGTGTTGCTGGGGACCCTGCTCAGTCCTCTCTGCAACTCTATAACCTCCCCAGAGATCAGCACACTTAGCTCTGAAATACTCTGTGCTGCTGGGGACCCTACTCTGTCGTCTCTGCAACTCTATAGCCTCCCCTGAGATCAGCACACTTAGCTCTGAAATACTCTGTGTTGCTGGGGACCCTGCTCAGTCCTCTCTGCAACTCTATAACCTCCCCAGAGAGATCAGCACACTTAGCTCTGAAATACTCTGTGCTGCTGGGGACCCTGCTCAGTCCTCTCTGCAACTCTATAGCCTCCCCAGAGATCAGCACACTTAGCTCTGAAATACTCTGTGCTGCTGGGGACTCTGCTTCTTTTTCAATATAGCCCATCAGCACACTTATCTCTGAAATACTTTGTGCTGCTGCTGTTCCTACATCTTGCACTTAGTAACTCTTTGTCTGTGGCCTCCCACAACTTAATGCCCCTTTTTCCTAAAATACTCTGTGCTGCTGGAGATCCTGCGTATTTCTCTTAGGCCGCTTGCAGACGACCGTGTTGCAACCGGCCTGCCGTGAACTAAAAGCCCGTGCACCGGCCGCAAAATAGGACAGAAATAGGACCTGTTCTATATTTTGCGGCCTGGACTGTTGGCCCCAATGCGGGACCGTGAAATTCAAAGTCATGTGTACAGACCCACAGAAAAGAATTGGTCAGTGTGCAATCCGGGAAATACACGATAGCCCACTGACCACGGCCACAGTCCTCTGCAGCCGGCCTTAGTCTGCAACCTCCCACACTCTGCACACTCCTCTTCTAAAATACTCTGTGCTGCTGGAACAAACTACTCAGTCTCAGTCTGTACCACCTGTAAATGAATAGGCCATTGTACACATGGGGCTCCCAGGGGTGTCCTGTACATGTCTGATGGAGTCTTCTCAGGTCATCAACTCTCAGCCATCTGTTTCTATATCTCTGAAATTCAACTCTAAAGTTGTTTGAAATCCCCAAGTAATATCTGATGCCACATGTACAGATGTCTGCCATCTATCTAAGTAATCATGTGACCGCCACTACAGCATCAAAGATTAATCACACAGACCGCCTACCAATATATACACAGCTTGTCCGGAAGTAGAAGGGTTAACAACTGGGTAGAGCAAAGAAGACACCGGAGGAACCTTTTAAGTTGCAATTCACAATAAATTGCAAGCTATCTACAGAGGGAAGTATTATAGTAGTTATATTCTTGTACATAGGAGGTAGTATTATAGTAGTTATATTCTTGTACATAGGAGCAGTATTATAGTAGTTATATTCTTGTACATAGGAACAGTATTATAGTAGTTATATTCTTGTACATAGGAGCAGTATTATAGTAGTTATATTCTTGTACATAGGAGCAGTATTATAGTAGTTATATTCTTGTACATAGGAGCAGTATTATAGTAGTTATATTCTTGTACATAGGAGTAGTATTATAGTAGTTATATTCTTGTACATAGGAGCAGTATTATAGTAGTTATATTCTTGTACATAGGAGGCAGTATTATAGTAGTTATATTCTTGTACATAGGAGTAGTATTATAGTAGTTATATTCTTGTACATAGGAGTAGTATTATAGTAGTTATATTCTTGTACATAGGAGCGGTATTATAGTAGTTATATTCTTGTACATAGGAGCAGTATTATAGTAGTTATATTCTTGTACATAGGAGCAGTATTATAGTAGTTATATTCTTGTACATAGGAGCAGTATTATAGTAGTTATATTCTTGTACATAGGAGTAGTATTATAGTAGTTATATTCTTGTACATAGGAGGTAGTATTATAGTAGTTATATTCTTGTACATAGGAGCAGTATTATAGTAGTTATATTCTTGTACATAGGAACAGTATTATAGTAGTTATATTCTTGTACATAGGAGCAGTATTATAGTAGTTATATTCTTGTACATAGGAGCAGTATTATAGTAGTTATATTCTTGTACATAGGAGCAGTATTATAGTAGTTATATTCTTGTACATAGGAGCAGTATTATAGTGGTTATATTCTTGTACATAGGAGCAGTATTATAGTAGTTATATTCTTGTACATAGGAGCGGTATTATAGTAGTTATATTCTTGTACATAGGAGCAGTATTATAGTAGTTATATTCTTGTACATAGGAGCGGTATTATAGTAGTTATATTCTTGTACATAGCAGGTAGTATTATAGTAGTTATATTCTTGTACATAGGAGCAGTATTATAGTAGTTATATTCTTGTACATAGGAGTAGTATTATAGTAGTTATATTCTTGTACATAGGGGGCAGTATTATAGTAGTTATATTCTTGTACATAGGAGCAGTATTATAGTAGTTATATTCTTGTACATAGGAGCAGTATTATAGTAGTTATATTCTTGTACATAGGAGCAGTATTATAGTAGTTATATTCTTGTACATAGGGGCAGTATTATAGTAGTTATATTCTTGTACATAGGAGGTAGTATTATAGTAGTTATATTCTTGTACATAGGAGGTAGTATTATAGTAGTTATATTCTTGTACATAGGAGTAGTATTATAGTAGTTATATTCTTGTACATAGGGGGCAGTATTATAGTAGTTATATTCTTGTACATAGGGGGCAGTATTAAAGTAGTTATATTCTTGTACATAGGAGCAGTAATATAGTAGTTATATTCTTGTACATAGGAGAAGTATTATAGTAGTTATATTCTTGTACATAGGAGCAGTATTATAGTAGTTATATTCTTGTACATAGGAACAGTATTATAGTAGTTATATTCTTGTACATAGGAACAGTATTATAGTAGTTATATTCTTGTACATAGGAACAGTATTATAGTAGTTATATTCTTGTACATAGGAACAGTATTATAGTAGTTATATTCTTGTACATAGGAACAGTATTATAGTAGTTATATTCTTGTACATAGGAGCAGTAAGTATTATAGTAGTTATATTCTTGTACATAGGAACAGTATTATAGTAGTTATATTCTTGTACATAGCAGCAGTATTATAGTAGTTAAATTCTTGTACATAGGAGCAGTATTATAGTAGTTATATTCTTGTACATAGGGCAGTATTATAGTAGTTATATTCTTGTACATAGGAGCAGTATTATAGTAGTTATATTCTTGTACATAGGAGCAGTATTATAGTAGTTATATTCTTGTACATAGGAGCAGTATTATAGTAGTTATATTCTTGTACATAGGAGCAGTATTATAGTAGTTATATTCTTGTACATAGGAGCAGTATTATAGTAGTTATATTCTTGTACATGGAAGCAGTATTATAGTAGTTATATTCTTGTACATAGGAGGTAGTATTATAGTAGTTATATTCTTGTACATAGGGCAGTATTACAGTAGTTATATTCTTGTACATAGGAGCAGTATTATAGTAGTTATATTCTTGTACATAGGAGCAGTATTATAGTAGTTATATTCTTGTACATGGGAGCAGTATTATAGTAGTTATATTCTTATACATAGGAGCAGTATTATAGTAGTTATATTCTTGTACATAGGAGTAGTATTATAGTAGTTATATTCTTGTACATAGGAACAGTATTATAGTAGTTATATTCTTGTACATAGGAACAGTATTATAGTAGTTATATTCTTGTACATAGGAACAGTATTATAGTAGTTATATTCTTGTACATAGGAGCAGTATTATAGTAGTTATATTCTTGTACATAGAAGCAGTATTATAGTAGTTATATTCTTGTACATAGGAGCAGTATTATAGTAGTTATATTCTTGTACATAGGAGTAGTATTATAGTAGTTATATTCTTGTACATAGGAGTAGTATTATAGTAGTTATATTCTTGTACATAGGAGCGGTATTATAGTAGTTATATTCTTGTACATAGGAGCAGTATTATAGTAGTTATATTCTTGTACATAGGAGCAGTATTATAGTAGTTATATTCTTGTACATAGGAGCAGTATTATAGTGGTTATATTGTACATAGGAGCAGTATTATAGTAGTTATATTCTTGTACATAGGAGCAGTATTATAGTAGTTATATTCTTGTACATAGGAGCAGTATTATAGTAGTTATATTCTTGTACATAGGAGCGGTATTATAGTAGTTATATTCTTGTACATAGGAGCAGTATTATAGTAGTTATATTCTTGTACATAGGAGCGGTATTATAGTAGTTATATTCTTGTACATAGCAGGTAGTATAATAGTAGTTATATTCTTGTACATAGGAGCAGTATTATAGTAGTTATATTCTTGTACATAGGAGTAGTATTATAGTAGTTATATTCTTGTACATAGGAGCAGTATTATAGTAGTTATATTCTTGTACATAGGAGCAGTATTATAGTAGATATATTCTTGTACATAGGAGTAGTATTATAGTAGTTATATTCTTGTACATAGGGGCAGTATTATAGTAGTTATATTCTTGTACATAGGAGGTAGTATTATAGTAGTTATATTCTTGTACATAGGAGGTAGTATTATAGTAGTTATATTCTTGTACATAGGAGTAGTATTATAGTAGTTATATTCTTGTACATAGGGCAGTATTACAGTAGTTATATTCTTGTACATAGGAGCAGTATTATAGTAGTTATATTCTTGTACATAGGAACAGTATTATAGTAGTTATATTCTTGTACATAGGAGCAGTATTATAGTAGTTATATTCTTGTACATAGGAGCAGTATTATAGTAGTTATATTCTTGTACATAGGAGCAGTATTATAGTAGTTATATTCTTGTACATAGGAGTAGTATTATAGTAGTTATATTCTTGTACATAGGAGTAGTATTATAGTAGTTATATTCTTGTACATAGGAGCGGTATTATAGTAGTTATATTCTTGTACATAGGAGCAGTATTATAGTAGTTATATTCTTGTACATAGTATTATAGTAGTTATATTCTTGTACATAGGGGGGCAGTATTATAGTAGTTATATTCTTGTACATAGGGGGCAGTATTATAGTAGTTATATTCTTGTACATAGGGGGCAGTATTATAGTAGTTATATTCTTGTACATAGGAGGTAGTATTATAGTAGTTATATTCTTGTACATAGGAGCAGTATTATAGTAGTTATATTCTTGTACATAGGGGGCAGTATTATAGTAGTTATATTCTTGTACATAGGGGACAGTATTATAGTAGTTATATTCTTGTACATAGGAGCAGTATTATAGTAGTTATATTCTTGTACATAGGGGACAGTATTATAGTAGATATATTCTTGTACATAGGAGCAGTATTATAGTAGTTATATTCTTGTACATAGGAGCAGTATTATAGTAGCTATATTCTTGTACATAGTAGCAGTATTATAGTAGTTATATTCTTGTACATAGGAGTAGTATTATAGTAGTTATATTCTTGTACATAGGAGCAGTATTATAGTAGTTATATTCTTGTACATAGGAACAGTAAGTAGGTTATAGTAGTTATATTCTTGTACATAGGAGCAGTATTATAGTAGTTATATTCTTGTACATAGCAGCAGTATTATAGTAGTTAAATTCTTGTACATAGGAGCAGTATTATAGTAGTTATATTCTTGTACATAGGGCAGTATTATAGTAGTTATATTCTTGTACATAGGAGCAGTATTATAGTAGTTATATTCTTGTACATAGGAACAGTATTATAGTAGTTATATTCTTGTACATAGGAGCAGTATTATAGTAGTTATATTCTTGTACATAGGAGCAGTATTATAGTAGTTATATTCTTGTACATAGGAGCAGTATTATAGTAGTTATATTCTTGTACATAGGAGTAGTATTATAGTAGTTATATTCTTGTACATAGGAGTAGTATTATAGTAGTTATATTCTTGTACATAGGAGCGGTATTATAGTAGTTATATTCTTGTACATAGGAGCAGTATTATAGTAGTTATATTCTTGTACATAGGGTATTATAGTAGTTATATTCTTGTACATAGGGGGCAGTATTATAGTAGTTATATTCTTGTACATAGGGGGCAGTATTATAGTAGTTATATTCTTGTACATAGGGGGCAGTATTATAGTAGTTATATTCTTGTACATAGGAGGTAGTATTATAGTAGTTATATTCTTGTACATAGGAGCAGTATTATAGTAGTTATATTCTTGTACATAGGGGGCAGTATTATAGTAGTTATATTCTTGTACATAGGGGACAGTATTATAGTAGTTATATTCTTGTACATAGGAGCAGTATTATAGTAGTTATATTCTTGTACATAGGGGACAGTATTATAGTAGATATATTCTTGTACATAGGAGCAGTATTATAGTAGTTATATTCTTGTACATAGGAGCAGTATTATAGTAGCTATATTCTTGTACATAGGAGCAGTATTATAGTAGTTATATTCTTGTACATAGGAACAGTAAGTATTATAGTAGTTATATTCTTGTACATAGGAGCAGTATTATAGTAGTTATATTCTTGTACATAGGAGCAGTAAGTATTATAGTAGTTATATTCTTGTACATAGGAACAGTATTATAGTAGTTATATTCTTGTACATAGCAGCAGTATTATAGTAGTTAAATTCTTGTACATAGGAGCAGTATTATAGTAGTTATATTCTTGTACATAGGGCAGTATTATAGTAGTTATATTCTTGTACATAGGAGCAGTATTATAGTAGTTATATTCTTGTACATAGGGCAGTATTATAGTAGTTATATTCTTGTACATAGGGGCAGTATTATAGTAGTTATATTCTTGTACATAGGAGGCAGTATTATAGTAGTTATATTCTTGTACATAGGAGTAGTATTATAGTAGTTATATTCTTGTACATAGGAGAAGTATTATAGTAGTTATAGTCTTGTACATAGGAGCAGTATTATAGTAGTTATATTCTTGTACATAGGAACAGTATTATAGTAGTTATATTCTTGCACATAGGAGTAGTATTATAGTAGTTATATTGTTGTACATAGGAGTAGTATTATAGTAGTTATATTATTGTATTATAATAGGCAGGAGAATTCTTGCACTTTGTGTAATTGCTTTGCTCTAGCCATAAAATGCCATGCCATTGGTGGTGCCAACTAAGTGCAGGGGTGATTTTGCTGCAAGATAGGGACACCCAAGTTGTGCTGGTTCTAGGTTTTATGGTCACATAAGAATAATTTGGTGTCCATTTCTGCAGGGCTCCCTGGTCTTATAATGTATCCCCCAACAGTCATGGTTCAGTCACTTTACACCCCGTAGTTTTGATTACTGTAAATGGGCTTGGAATGACATGGAGACCAGCCAGGACTGCAGCGCTCAGATGATAATCCCTCCTTGTGTAATAACATTTCCCCCACGGGGGTGATTATCAACTTGTAAAACAAATTTATGCACTGAATCCAGAGAAGTGAACGAAGCTTCATGTTGGATTCACCCAGTCATTGCTGGGAGCAAAAGCTTCTGTAAATCAAGACTGAAAAAGAGAAAACACAACCAATTTTGAGTCTGCTTATCTGTACCTGATGGCTCCTTAATAAAGCTGCTGGTGGCTGAGGAGCAAAACTGACAACTCTGACAAGTTCAGAGACCTGATGGATAATTATACATATCTATCATATCTCTCTATATATCTTCCATAACCACTGATAGGAGTAGGGTATTACCTGTAATAAGAGAATATGTACTAATTCACATTATGCTGCAATCAATATCACTTTATTAGTTATATCATATGTATTTATGTATGTACACTATTAAATTCTGTACACTCCCTATGTGTAAGTATACTGCCTCCATGTATACAAAGATAACAGCTATAATACTGCTCCTATGTACAAGAATATAACTACTATAATACTACCTCCTATGTACAAGAATATAACTACTATAATACTGCTCCTATGTACAAGTATATAACTACTATAATACTACCCCTATGTACAAGAATATAACTACTATAATACTGCTCCTATGTACAAGTATATAACTACTATAATACTGCTCCTATGTACAAGAATATAACTACTATAATACTACCTCCTATGTACAAGAATATAACTACTATAATACTGCCCCCTATGTACAAGAATATAACTACTATAATACTGCCCCTATGTACAAGAATATAACTACTATAATACTACCTCCTATGTACAAGAATATAACTACTATAATACTGCCCCCTATGTACAAGAATATAACTACTATAATACTGCTCCTATGTACAAGAATATAACTACTATAATACTGCCCCCTATGTACAAGAATATAACTACTATAATACTGCTCCTATGTACAAGAATATAACTGCTATAATACTGCCCCTATGTACAAGAATATAACTACTATAATACTGCTCCTATGTACAAGAATATAACTACTATAATACTACCTCCTATGTACAAGAATATAACTACTATAATACTGTTCCTATGTACAAGAATATAACTACTATAATACTGCTCCTATGTACAAGAATATAACTACTATAATACTACCTCCTATGTACAAGAATATAACTACTATAATACTGCTCCTATGTACAAGAATATAACTACTATAATACTACCTCCTATGTACAAGAATATAACTACTATAATACTGCTCCTATGTACAAGAATATAACTACTATAATACTGCTCCTATGTACAAGAATATAACTACTATAATACTGTCCCCTATGTACAAAAATATAACTACTATAATACTGCTCCTATGTACAAGAATATAACTACTATAATACTACCTCCTATGTACAAGAATATAACTACTATAATACTGCTCCTATGTACAAGAATATAACTACTATAATACTGCTCCTATGTACAAGAATATAACTACTATAATACTGCTCCTATGTACAAGAATATAACTACTATAATACTGCCCCCTATGTACAAGAATATAACTACTATAATACTGCTCCTATGTACAAGAATATAACTACTATAATACTGCTCCTATGTACAAGAATATAACTACTATAATACTGCTCCTATGTACAAGAATATAACTACTATAATACTACCTCCTATGTACAAGAATATAACTACTATAATACTGCTCCTATGTACAAGAATATAACTACTATAATACTACACCTATGTACAAGAATATAAATACTATAATACTGCTCCTATGTACAAGAATATAACTACTATAATACTACCTCCTATGTACAAGAATATAACTACTATAATACTGCTCCTATGTACAAGAATATAACTACTATAATACTGCTATGTACAAGAATATAACTACTATAATACTGCCCCCTATGTACAAGAATATAACTACTATAATACTGACCCTATGTACAAGAATATAACTACTATAATACTGCTCCTATGTACAAGAATATAACTACTATAATACTGCTCCTATGTACAAGAATATAACTACTATAATACTACTCCTATGTACAAGAATATAACTACTATAATACTGCTCCTATGTACAAGAATATAACTACTATAATACTGCTCCTATGTACAAGTATATAACTACTATAATACTGCTCCTATGTACAAGAATATAACTACCATAATACTGCCCCCTATGTACAAGAATATAACTACTATAATACTACTCCTATGTACAAGAATATAACTACTATAATACTGCTCCTATGTACAAGAATATAACTACTATAATACTGCCCCTATGTACAAGAATATAACTACTATAATACTGCTCCTATGTACAAGAATATAACTACTATAATACTGCTCCCTATGTACAAGAATATAACTACTATAATACTGCTCCTATGTACAAGAATATAACTACTATAATACTGCTCCTATGTACAAGAATATAACTACTATAATACTGCTCCTATGTACAAGAATATAACTACTATAATACTACCTCCTATGTACAAGAATATAACTACTATAATGCTGCTCCTATGTACAAGAATATAACTACTATAATACTGCTCCTATGTACAAGAATATAACTACTATAATGCTGCTCCTATGTACAAGAATATAACTACTGTAATACTGCCCCCTATGTACAAGCATATCCCTACTACTATTACTGCTGTTTTTTTTTTTTTTCCCTTTTTAAATATATTTTCCCCCCTTTAGGAATATATCTTTATTCTCTCCTTTCAAGAATATATTTTTTTATTCCTCCCCCTTTTTTCAGGAATTTAATTTCTTTTATACTGTTGCTTTGTCCCCCCCTCCTTCTCCTGTTCCCCTGTCGTGTCCGGGGCGGTTCCCGTATTACTGTTCCTGCTGTTATGTGATATGACAGGTTGCTGTATTCTTGGATATTGGCTTTTCCTTGCTCTTTGTATTACATATACATGTTGGTTTTGTTGGTTTGTGCCTTTTGCACCCGCACTGAATACTTTCTGACATTACATACATGACTTTCCACTATTCCTGGTGATTTCCCAGCAGATGACACCAAACAGAATGTTATGCATGTAAATATGAGGAGCGGGCAGCGTGACATTGACGTTCTCCACGCCCGCTGTTCTTTGTCTCCAGATGTTTGTGATGAAGGATTCATATAAAAACCTTTCTATGAATCTGCATCTTGTCATCACCGGAGCATTGCCGCCCTGTCATCGGGAAGCCGAGGCTTATATGAGCCAATGACATAAATTTAAATAAATCTGTGTTCACATCACATAGCAGGGACTGTGAGGGAAGAAGAGACTTTGGCGCCTGGATGGTGAGCGAACTGATCACTAATGGGGTCTCCGCAGAAGTTCTGTAACTTCCTAATATACTGATGGTCTGTAGCGGCACAGCAGGACAGGGATGGTGGAGTTGAGGGTGTTTGTGGGATTGATTACCCCTCTAAAAAATCCAAGGTATGCCACTAGCACCCAAATATTGTCACAAAGCAGAGCCCATATCATAGTCCCATATAGTGCCCAAATAATAATGCCACATAGTAACCATCCACTGAACACCTATAATGATCCTGGAAGGGGGGAGCACTTGGACACTTATGCTTCATCTTTTCCCTGGAGTGCAGCGACCCCCTCCTTTTCTATTCCTGACTTTACATTATAACACCATAGAGTGCCCAAATGACCACCGTAAAATAATACTGTCACATAGTAACAAACTAACTGGCATCCAATGAATGCCTATATCAATCCTGGGAGGGGAGCACTTGGACACTTATGCTCCATCTTTGCCCTAGATCAGTGACCCCCCTCCTCCCTCACTGACTTTTTATCATAACAATATGTCGCCCCAAAATAATTCCGCAACATAGTAACCAAACCAAATAAGCGGCATAGAGTGTACATCTATCCTAAACCTGGAGGGGAAGGTTTTTACTCCATCTTTGCCATGGAGCTGAGCTCCCCTTCCTACCTTCCCACCTTTATATCGTAATACCATATAGTACCCAAATGACCACCCTTAAATAATTCCGCCACATAGTAACTAAACAACTGTCATCCATCTATGCTGATTCTGGAGGGGGATTATTGGACGCTTGTACTCTATCTTTGTCTTGCCTTCCCACCTTTATATCATAACATCATGTAGTGCCCAAACAACCACCCTAAAATAATACCGCCACATACCGCCTATACTAATCCCGGAGGAGGAGCATTGGACACATGTAATTTATCTTTGCCCTGAATCGAAGACCCCCCTTCCCGCCTTTAAGCATCGCACATGGTCACATGATCCCATAGAAACCTAACGTGACCCGCTCACTCTGCACGCTGCGGAGAGCACAGAACATTTTGTGCTCCGGATGCTGCGCAGTCGACTCGTAGCTTTATTTACACTTCAGCGCATATCGGAGGAACAACATGAATGTATTTTAAATGGGAATTTTGTCCCTTGGAGGTTCTCGTGCACCAGGTTATAAGTTACCCATGTAATTGATGGAATGTTTTCTTGAGCGCCGCTGCTCTCCCCTAGTCATGCTACGCCGCAGCGCACACACAAGATTTGATCTTAATACATAATGTCTGGCCTACGAGGTTCCCCTACGGACTATGACGGCGGCTGTCAGCTGCTCTCAGATTTAACAAGTCTCATCCAGGGCCCACGTTGTGTGCTCCTATAAGATGTGCATGAATATGCCACGGCGCGCTCAACCCTACTAATTGGAGCAGACGGTTGGAAAACATCTGGATGTTGGAGGAGATGGGAAGACTTGGAGGCGGCAGGATATTAATGTAGTATGTCCCAGGTCGGCTGGTCTAGTAACAAGCAGCAGATAGATGCCTGGGAAGGATGGTACAGGCCAGTACACCCTGCGGGCACTGCAAGCAGCTGACATCATAAGACAGGAAAAACATCAGCAAATTTATTTCCTTCAGTCGTCCTCCATCAGACTGCTACATATCCTATTTAATCACTTGTATCTGGTCCTGGGAAAGCTGGGTAATCACCAGTATGGCTGCCCCTAAACCTGCTACAGGGGTTGTCACCAAGCTTTTGCAGACTACTGAATGGAAAGCCTGCATCTGATGCAACACACTTGACTTTCTGTACTCTAGGAAAGCTGGGTGGAAGCAAATATTTTCTGTGAAGGTTGCATATTTGCACATTTTAGGAACAGCACAATCACCAAGCCTGCTATACCAATACTGATATACATAACCTAAATAATACTGCCATACAGTGATTATGCTATACTGACATATATATTGGATAAATAATACTGCCATACAGTGGTTGTACTATACTGACTTATATTGGGTAAATAATACTGCCATACAGTGGTTATACTATACTGACTTATAGTGGATAAATAATACTGTAATACAGTGGTTATACTATACTAACTTATAACGGATAAATAATACTGTCATACAGTGGTTATACTATACTGACTTATAGTGGATAAATAATACTGCCATACAGTGGTTATACTATACTGACTTATAATGGATGAATAATACTGCCATACAGTGGTTGTACTATACTGACTTATATTGGATAAATAATACTGCCGTACAGTGGTTGTACTATACTGACTTATATTGGATAAATAATGCTGCCATACAGTGGTTATACTATACTGACTTATAGTGGATAAATAATACTGCCATACAGTGGTTATACTATACTGACTTATAATGGATGAATAATACTGCCATACAGTGGTTGTACTATACTGACTTATATTGGATAAATAATACTGCCGTACAGTGGTTGTACTATACTGACTTATATTGGATAAATAATGCTGCCATACAGTGGTTATACTATACTGACTTATAGTGGATAAATAATACTGTAATACAGTGGTTATACTATACTGACTTATAATGGATAAATAATACTGTAATACAGTGGTTATACTATACTGACTTATAGTGGATAAATAATACTGTCATACAGTGGTTATACTATACTGACTTATAATGGATAAATAATACTGTCATACAGTATTGTAAAATACCACAATACAGAACCTAAATAATACTTCCATACATATCCTAAATAATACTGCTATACAGTGGTAATACTATACTGAGTTATAATGGATAAATAATACTGCCAAACAGTATTATATAATACCACTATCCAGAACCTAAATAATACTGCCATACATATCCTAAATAATATTGCTATACATAACCTAAATAATACTGCTCTATAGTGGTTTTATTATACTGATATTGGCTAAATAATGCTATCATACATTGCCTGCATAATGCCACTACACAGAACCAAAATAGCACTGCAATACAATAGTTATACTATACTGACGTGGGGAGGTGGGTAAGTAAATACTGTCATCCAGTCAGAGGGAACCTGAACAATGACACCCAAATAATACTGATACTCCCTGTCTATACAACACTTGTGTATTTTATTTTTAATTATACTGGCATACCATGCCTGCACAAGAGTCTCAGTGGCCATACAATACTATGGCCATATGATACTGCCATAAAGTGCCTGTATTTGATAGCCATAGTGACCATATAATACTGCCATTAAGTGCCTATATTATATTTCCATACAGTGACTATAAAATACTATATTAGACTGCCATAGAGTGACCATATAATATCCCGCCCTACAGTGCACCCTGCCTACACATTAGGACTAGACAGTGATATCATGGCACCATGTTCAGCACACCGATCCAGGTAGTAAGCTTAGAACCGCACACAGGTGCTGGCGTACCCCAGACCGCACTTTTGTCCTAGGGGGGGCGGTCAGCAGTTGGCACATGGATGGGGATTTACAAATCTTTATATCCTTTAATAATACTTTTGCTCCTCTGTCTTCCCCGACCTTCTCCTTCTATACCTGCGGTGACCAGAGGGGGTCTTCTCCCCAGCAGGGGGCACACACACAACATGGTGATCTCTGACAACCTTATTCCCACACATTGCCTGCTGCAGCCATGTCAGATACTGGATTGGATTAGACTCAGTGGAGTAACTAGGAATGGCTGGGCTCCCAGGTGAACATTTGACATGACCTTATCAGACCCCAGAGTATAATGATCGGAGACCCAGGGGAGGTGAGGGAACATAAAAAACTGTGTTACTTACCTCTCCCTGGCTCCGGCGTACTCCCCGCTACTGTCGGCTTTCTTCAATGTTGGACCAGATGTCACGTGAGCCAGACATGCGTCGCAACGCATAACGACGTCGGCCTGGCCAATGGTGACATCTGGGATGTCACCAAATAGGCCCGAAGCGTGCCGGAGCGCAGGAGAGGTAAGTAACAATGTTTTTTATGTTCCCCCACCTCCCCTGGGTCTCCAATCATTATACTCTGGGGTCTGAAAAGACCCCGGAGTATAACGATAGCAGTGTTTGGGGGGTTTGCGGCCTGTGGCCTTACTTACCAATCCCCGCTCCTGCTCACAGCCACCTCCGCTTCTGCAGAATGGAAAGTGCAGGCGGGCGTGAGCAGGAGCGGGGATCGGTAAGTAAATAGGGCCCGTTATCTGCTGGGGTTACACCAGCAGGTAACAGCCAATTAAAAAAATATATATATATCCCGGGCCCTGTGGCAGCCGCTCCCGCGGCTACCCCGGTATTTACGCCACTGATTAGATTCATATACTTGGAAGCAGAAAGAGACAACTCTGCCATCTATGAGCAGAACTGACCGTCCTGTTATGTGGAATGTGGAAGGTTCTCTGACAAACACTTCTTCATCTCCCTCCGCCATTAGGACTGAGCCAAATAAGTGAGGCCGTGACTATATACTGGATGGCTGGTAATGACGCCTGGACCGCGCTTCTTGTTTTGGCACTTGTGCTGAAACAAACAAGAGCTGATTGGAAAGTACCAGCGTGGCAGGCGCGACCATCTGTGATTCCTCCGCTGCCAGGCCGGCAAATTACATGAAGCTTCAGATCTGCCAGTATAGAGCAGGGTCACCTGCGGCCAGCTGTGGTACCTGCTTAGTACATGGGGGGTGATATCCACAGGGGGTTGTATAATCTACCAATATATCAACATCCGAGAATATAGACACCGAACAAGAAGGGAATGCTGGAAATTTCACTTTGAATTTAGCAGAATTGTAAATGCAGCTGTGAAGGACACTACAGGAGCAGTATGAGGTGAATGATACAATGTATGTACAACATAACTCAACTATACATTATAATGAGATACCCATACACTATACTATAGTCCTCATACAATGTACAGCACTATTCATGTAACATACAATCATATATAGAATTGTATACTAGCTTTACCTCTAGTAGATGGCCAGGTTATACCAGCATGGTCCGTATCACTATATACAATAAGATGTATAACTTATACCAGCTGTACATACATAATTATATATAGAAGATACCCAGGTTATACCAGCTGTACATATATAATTATATACAGGAGATACCCAGGTTATACCAGCTGTACATACATAATTATATATAGAAGATACCCAGGTTATACCAGCTGTACATATATAATTATATACAGGAGATACCCAGGTTATACCAGCATGGTCCGTATCACTATATACAAGAAGATGTATAACTTATACCAGCTGTACATATATAATTATATACAGGAGATACCCAGGTTATACCAGCATGCTCCATATCACTATATACAAGAAGATGTATAACTTATACCAGCTGTACATATATAATTATATACAGGAGATACCCAGGTTATACCAGCTGTACAGTACATATATAATTATATACAGGAGATACCCAGGTTATACCAGCATGGTCCGTATCACTATATACAAGAAGATGTATAACTTATACCAGCTGTACATATGCAGTATATATATATATATATATATATATATATACACGTATATATAGGAGATACCCAGGTTATACCTGCTGTACATATATAATTATATACAGGAGATACCCAGGTTATACCAGCTGTACATATATAATTATATACAGGAGATACCCAGGTTATACCAGCATGCTCTGTATCACTATATACAAGAAGATGTATAACTTATACCAGATGTACATATGCAGTATATATATATATATATATACATATATATATATATATATAACAGTATATATAGGAGATACCCAGGTTATACCGGCTGTACATATATAATTATATACAGGAGATACCCAGGTTATACCAGCATGGTCCATATCTCTATATACAAGAAGATGTATAACTTATACCAGCTGTATATATATAATTATATACAGGAGATACCCAGGTTATACCAGCTGTATATATATAATTATATACAGGAGATACCCAGGTTATACCAGCATGGTCCGTATCACTATATACAAGAAGATGTATAACGTATACCAGCTGTACATATATATATATATATACATATATATATATATATATATATATATATATATATATATATATATTAGTACAGACCAAAAGTTTGGACACACCTTCTCATTCCAAGAGTTTTCTGTATTTTCCTGACTATATAAATTGTAGATTCACACTGAAGGCATCAAAACTATGAATTAACACATGTGGAATTATATACTTAACAAAAAAGTGTGAAACAACTGAAAATATGTCTTATATTCTAGGTTCTTCAAAGTAGCCACCTTTTGCTTTGATTACTGCTTTGCACACTCTTGGCATTCTCTTGATGAGCTTCAAGAGGTAGTCACCTGAAATGGTTTTCACTTCACAGGTGTGCCCTGTCAGGTTTAATAAGTGGGATTTCTTGCCTTATAAATGGGGTTGGGACCATCAGTTGTGTTGTTCAGAAGTCAGGTGGATACACAGCTGATAGTGTGAATGGAGTGTTAGAATTTGTATTATGGCAAGAAAAAAGCAGCCAAGTAAAGAAAAACGAGTGGCCATCATTACTTTAAGAAATGAAGGTCAGTCAGTCCGAAAAATTGGGAAAACTTTGAAAGTGTCCCCAAGTGCATTGGCCTAAACCATCAAGCGCTACAAAGAAACTGGCTCACATGAGGACCGCCCCAGGAAAGGAAGACCAAGAGTCACCTCTGCTGCGGAGGATAAGTTCATCCGAGTCACCAGTCTCAGAAATCACAGGTTAACAGCAGCTCAGATTAGAGACCAGGTCAATGCCACACAGAGTTCTAGCAGCAGACACATCTCTACAACAACTGTTAAGAGGAGACTGTGTGCAGCAGGCCTTCATGGTAAAATAGCTGCTAGGAAACCACTGCTAATGACAGGCAACAAGTAGAAGAGACTTGTTTGGGTTAAAGAACACAAGGAATGGACATTAGACCTGTGGAAATCTGTGCTTTGGTCTGATGAGTCCAAATCTGAGATCTTTGGTTCCAACCACCGTGTCTTTGTGCGACGCAGAAAAGGTGAATGAATGGCCTCTACATGCCTGGTTCCCACCATGAAGCACGGAGGAGGAGGTGTGATGGTGTGGGGGTGCTTTGCTGGTGACACTGTTGGGGATTTATTCAAAATTGAAGGAATACTGAACCAGCATGGTTACCACAGCATCTTGCAGTGGCATGCTATTCCATCTGGTTTGCGTTTAGTTGGACCATCATTTATTTTTCAAGAGGACAATGACCCCAAACACACCTCCAGACTGTGTAAGGGCTATTTGACCAAGAAGGAGAGTGATGGGGTGCTACACCAGATGACCTGGCCTCCACAGTCACCAGACCTGAACCCAATCCAGATGGTTTGGAGTGAGCTGGACCGCAGAGTGAAGGCAAAAGGGCCAACAAGTGCTAAGCATCTCTGGGAACTCCTTCAAGACTGTTGGAAGACCATTTCAGGTGACTACCTCTTAAAGCTCTTCAAGAGAATGCCAAGAGTGTGCAAAGCAGTAATCAAAGCAAAAGGTGGCTACTTTGAAGAACCTAGAATATAAGACATATTTTCAGTTGTTTCACACTTTTTTGCTAAGTATATAATTCCACATGTGTTAATTCATAGTTTTGATGCCTTCAGTGTGAATCTACAATTTTTATAGTCATGAAAATACAGAAAACTCTTGGAATGAGAAGGTGTGTCCAAACTTTTGGTCTGTACTGTATATACACACAGTGCCTTGCGAAAGTATTCGGCCCCCTTGAACTATTCAACCTTTTGCCACATTTCAGGCTTCAAACATAAGGATATAAAATTTTTATTTTTTTGGTGAAGAATCAACAACAAGTAGGACACAATCGTGAAGTGGAACGAAATTTATTGGTTATTTTAAACTTTTGTAAAAAATAAAAAACTGAAAAGTGGGGCGTGCAATATTATTTGGCCCCTTTACTTTCAGTGCAGCAAACTCACTCCAGAAGTTCAGTGAGGATCTCTGAATGATCCAATGTTGTCCTAAATGACTGATGATGATAAATATAATCCACCTGTGTGTAATCAAGTCTCCGTATAAATGCACCTGCTCTGTGATAGTCTCAGGGTTCTGTTTAAAGCACAGAGAGCATCATGAAGACCAAGGAACACACCAGGCAGGTCCGTGATACTGTTGTGGAGAAGTTTAAAGCTGGATTTGGATACAAAAAGATTTCCCAAACTTTAAACATCCCAAGGAGCACTGTGCAAGCAATCATATTGAAATGGAAGGAGTATCAGACCACTGCAAATCTACCAAGACCCGGCCGTCCCTCTAAACTTTCATCTCGAACAAGGAGAAGACTGATCAGAGATGAAGCCAAGAGGCCCATGATCACTCTGGATGAACTGCAGAGATCTACAGCTGAGGTGGGAGAGTCTGTCCATAGGACAAAAATAAACGTATCCAGGTGTTAGAATGGCCAAGTCAAAGTCCAGACCTGAATCCAATCGAGAATCTGTGGAAAGAGCTGAAAACTGCTGTTCACAAACGCTCTCCATCCAACCTCACTGAGCTCCAGCTGTTTTCCAAGGAAGAATGGGCAAGAATTTCAGTCTCTCGATGTGCAAAACTGATAGAGACATACCCCAAGCGACTTGCAGCTGTAATCGCAGCAAAAGGTGGCGCTGCAAAGTATTAACTTAAGGGGGCCGAATAATATTGCACGCCCCACTTTTCAGTTTTTTATTTTTTACAAAAGTTTAAAATAACCAATAAATTTCATTCCACTTCACGATTGTGTCCCACTTGTTGTTGATTCTTCACCAAAAAAATTAAAATTTTATATCCTTATGTTTGAAGCCTGAAATGTGGCAAAAGGTTGAAAAGTTCAAGGGGCGGGTACTTCGGGCCGTCTTTCGCAAGGCACTGTATATTATATACAGGAGATACCCAGGTTATACCAAGCTGCACATGTATAATTATATACAGGAGATACCCAGGTTATACCAGCTGTACATATATAATTATATACAGGAGATACCCAGGTTATACCAGCTGTACATATATAATTATATACAGGAGATGCCCAGGTTATACCAGCTGTACATATATAATTATATACAGGGGATGCCCAGGTTATACCAGCTGTACATATATAATTATATACAGTGTATACCCAGGTTATACCAGCTATACATATATAATTATATACAGGAGATGCCCAGGTTATACCAGCACGGTCCATACTGTTATGTAAAGTGTATTATATTTAGAAGTTCCTGGAGGTGATTTTACCCTGCTCTGAGGTGTCTCTTTCCCCTATGAATTCTCCCAGTGACGTCCGGACCTTGCAGACCTCTCTCCGACATCTGGACCCAGTCATCCCAATAATTTCCGCTCACAGACTTTGTATTCAGGTTCATGATGCATGAAAATCTAATAAAGATGATTACCACACTTCCTAAATATCTAATGCGGGGAGCGGGCGCTCACATATAGCCGGGATGGATCCTGCATTGAATTATTTACATTGGTTAATAATTTACATTAATTAAATGTGCAGACCCCGACGCCTAATTCTTGTGTCTTGTAAGATAAATTATCACCAGTCATAGTCACCTCGTAGATATTTTATAACGGGCACAGAATTCAGAATTATGCAGGAAAATCCTTGAATCCCGACAATCCAGACTCCCAGAAGATTGATGATAGTTGGGGTCTTACTGGTCAGACCTCCAGCCATAACACTTCGATCACATACAGTAGGTGAGAATTTATTACATGTGAGTTTTTGTTGACCAAACCCATTGAATTGGCAGAATTGCACCCTCTTTAATGGACCACAGATGAGGGAACCCCATGGTAAAAATCAAAATGTGCCCCTCACCGAGGCAGGATCATACCTCTGTATTCTAGGGTCGAAGTTCGGGAAGACCCTTGGGACTGTCAACTGACATACATAAAAGGGTACCCCATAGCAAAGATAAAAATGGGGTTCAAAATAAGGCTCAAAATGGACTTACAATGGGGGCCAAATTAAGCTAGAGCCCCACAGTTGTCTAAAAGAATGTCCCGTATTACCTAATCTAAGAGTAGCCTGGTCTAATGTTATATACAGGATAATACTGAGCCAGCTCTTGGTTGATCTGATGAATTACGATCCATCCCACGTCCCAAAGACGTCCTGACCACAATGAAGGTCGTCGCTTAATTTAGTCAAGTCAACATATTCTGATTCTATTGGAAACTCGTGACCTCATATTGATGTAACCATAAGACGCTTTTGTCTCTACAGGTTGGGAGTAATCAAGCACCATGAATCCCACCGGCAGGATGAATTTGTGCAAGTTTATGGACCAGGACATCGAAGGTCGAGGCATTAAGTTGCCCAAACAAGCACAGAGCCCTCCAGTGGTGCCGACCAACAGAACCATGACAATGACAGAACCGGAGAAGAGAAGGAGGCAGCGGTACGTAGAGAAGGACGGGAAGTGTAACGTTCATCATGGAAACGTCCGGGAAACCTACCGCTATCTAACAGACATATTCACCACCTTGGTGGACCTCAAGTGGAGATTTAATCTTTTAGTCTTTACCATGGTCTACACTATCACATGGATTTTCTTTGGATTCATTTGGTGGCTCATTGCCTATATCCGTGGAGACCTGGACCACATTGAAGATGTCTCATGGACGCCATGTGTGGATAAATTGAACGGTTTTGTGTCTGCCTTCCTTTTCTCCATAGAGACAGAGACCACCATAGGTTATGGATACAGAGTCATAACGGACAAGTGCCCAGAAGGAATCGTCCTTCTACTGGTCCAAGCCATCCTTGGCTCCATAGTCAACGCCTTTATGGTGGGATGCATGTTTGTAAAGATCTCCCAACCAAAGAAACGGGCAGAGACCCTCATGTTCTCCAATATGGCCGTCATCTCTGTGAGGGACGGGAAGCTATGTTTGATGTTTAGGGTGGGAGACCTCAGAAACTCACACATTGTGGAGGCATCGATCAGAGCCAAGCTGATCAAGTCCAAACAAACTAAAGAGGGAGAGTTTATCCCCCTTAACCAGACGGACCTCAATGTAGGTTTTGACACCGGAGATGACCGTCTGTTCCTGGTGTCTCCTCTTATTATCTGTCACGAGTTTAATGAGCAGAGTCCATTCTGGGAGATTTCTAAGGAGCAGCTGGGGAAGGAAGAGTTTGAGATTGTGGTCATACTGGAAGGGATGGTGGAAGCTACAGGTAAGATCTACAGTATCTGACCAATGCGTGATGACCGGGTGAGACCACATGTTCAGATATTTCCCATAATGATTTGTACACTGTCCTTATATGCTATGCTACAGCTATGGCAGTAGATGGGGTGATATGTATTTTCAGAGGAGTAGGAAATGAATCATACACAGCTGTGCTAATGGCAATATAAGAACCACGTATGGCATCACTGGCCAGCTACATTAGCAGGAAAAGGAGTAGGTCACATCCAAAATCTCTCCCAATTTATTAATAGTGCTATGTAGAGAGCAGAAACATATCATTGTGGTTACAAACCCATGAAGCAACACAAAGACTTATATAACTACTATAATACTGCCCCTATGTACAAGAATATAACTACTATAATACTGCTCCTATGTACAAGAATATAACTACTATAATACTACCTCCTATGTACAAGAATATAACTACTATAATACTACCTCCTATGTACAAGAATATAACTACTATAATACTGCCCCTATGTACAAGAATATAACTACTGTATAATACTGCCTCCTATGTACAAGAATATAACTACTATAATACTACCTCCTATGTACAAGAATATAACTACTGTATAATACTGCCTCCTATGTACAAGAATATAACTACTATAATACTGCCCCTATGTACATGAATATAACTACTATAATACTGCTCCTATGTACAAGAATATAACTACTATAATACTGCTCCTATGTACAAGAATATAACTACTATAATACTACCTCCTATGTACAAGAATATAACTACTATAATACTGCCTCCTATGTACAAGAATATAACTACTATAATACTGCTCCTATGTACAAGAATATAACTACTATAATACTGCTCCTATGTACAAGAATATAACTACTATAATACTGCCCCTATGTACAAGAATATAACTACTATAATACTGCCCCCTATGTACAAGAATATAACTACTATAATACTACTCCTATATACAAGAATATAACTACTATAATACTGCCCCTATGTACAAGAATATAACTACTATAATACTGCCTCCTATGTACAAGAATATAACTACTATAATACTACTCCTATGTACAAGAATATAACTACTGTATAATACTGCCTCCTATGTACAAGAATATAACTACTATAATACTGCCCCTATGTACAAGAATATAACTACTATAATACTGCCACCTATGTACAAGAATATAACTACTATAATACTACCTCCTATGTACAAGAATATAACTACTATAATACTGCTCCTATGTACAAGAATATAACTACTATAATACTGCCCCTATGTACAAGAATATAACTACTATAATACTGCTCCTATGTACAAGAATATAACTACTATAATACTGCCCCTATGTACAAGAATATAACTACTATAATACTGCCCCTATGTACAAGAATATAACTACTATAATACTGCCCCCTATGTACAAGAATACAACTACTATAATACTGCTCCTATGTACAAGAATATAACTACTATAATACTACTCCTATGTACAAGAATATAACTACTATAATACTGCTCCTATGTACAAGAATATAACTACTATAATACTGCCCCATGTACAAGAATATAACTACTATAATACTGCCTCCTATGTACAAGAATATAACTACTATAATACTGCTCCTATGTACAAGAATATAACTACTATAATACTGCCCCCTATGTACAAGAATATAACTACTATAATACTGCTCCTATGTACAAGAATATAACTACTATAATACTACTCCTATGTACAAGAATATAACTACTATAATACTGCCCCTATGTACAAGAATATAACTACTATAATACTACTCCTATGTACAAGAATATAACTACTATAATACTGCCCCTATGTACAAGAATATAACTACTATAATACTACTCCTATGTACAAGAATATAACTACTATAATACTGCTCCTATGTACAAGAATATAACTACTATAATACTGCCCCTATGTACAAGAATATAACTACTATAATACTGCCCCCTATGTACAAGAATATAACTACTATAATACTGCTCCTATGTACAAGAATATAACTACTATAATACTGCTCCTATGTACAAGAATATAACTAATATAATACTGCCCCCTATGTACAAGAATATAACTACTATAATACTGCTCCTATGTACAAGAATATAACTACTATAATACTGCTCCTATGTACAAGAATATAACTACTATAATATTGCTCCTATGTACAAGAATATAACTACTATAATACTGCCCCTATGTACAAGAATATAACTACTATAATACTACTCCTATGTACAAGAATATAACTACTATAATACTGCTCCTATGTACAAGAATATAACTACTATAATACTGCCCCTATGTACAAGAATATAACTACTATAATACTGCTCCTATGTACAAGAATATAACTACTATAATACTGCCCCCTATGTACAAGAATATAACTACTATAATACTGCTCCTATGTCAACTACTATAATACTGCTCCTTGTACAAGAATATAACTACTATAATACTGCTCCTATGTACAAGAATATAACTACTATAATACTGCTATGTACAAGAATATAACTACTATAATACTGCTCCTATGTATACCATGTATACAGGTTCTATATGGTATCCTGCAATATATTTACCACAGCTGGGCCTGTAGGTCCTACACACTTGTACGTTGGTAAAGCTGTGTTCCATAAATGTGGATTTGGTGTTATATTTGGTGGCCAGTGAAGCCAAGGAAGTGATGTAATCTGGTGAGACATTGCTGGGTAACCCTTCCTGTGTGGGGGCGAGCATTATCCTGCTGAGAAATTCCAGTTGTTTGGCCTGCCATGAGAGACAACACATGTAGCCAGGATGTCCTGTACATATCACTGAGCTCTTAGTGTCCTCCTATCACTACTAGGGGTGACTGACTGTCCTATGTGATGGCTCCCACACCATCACACCAGCAGGGGGCATAGCATAGACAGGCACAAGGCCTCCATACTTCAACTCTACTGTCATCAGATCCCCAAACAGAACTTGGATTTATCAGTAAAGACAATGCTGTTCCAGTCTGTACAGTCCAGGGTTCTTGTTAATGACACCCCTGTCAAACGTAGGTGACGGTTTCTGGCTGTCAATGGCAGGACATGTAATGGGCGCCGTGACATTAAATTTTCTTCTGCGAAGCACCTGGAAATGGTCCGGGCAGCGACAGGAGGTGTAATGGAGGGGCCATCTGTGTCAGCATGGTGGACAAGGACAATGTGGGGGCTTCTCGTGCTTGTCAGCAGATCATACAATCCTCTGTAATGTATTGATTACAATGTAGAGACATGTGGCAGTCCACCATCTCTCAGCAAGAGGTACACTACCCAAAAGTAGCCTCTGAGATGCTTTTTCTAGGCCACTCTTACTCCCTCTTGTGGTAAGACCCAGGTTCTAATCCAACCTCACCTGTAATCATTGACATATCTGCTGCAGACACCACTGCAGGACCAGTTTTGCAGCGCTCCGACACTTCTACCTGGGTGCGGTATATTTTTTTCAATGAGAGTACGTCTACTATAATACCGCCCCTGTGTGCAGTGATGTAACTATGTGGGTTGGTATATTACAAAGCAGGTTTGGAATCATCACATTTCCATGGATACTCAGTATTTGGCGGTGTGTTCTGTGCTATAATGCGCGCCCCCCGGGGGTTTTACGTCATTTCATCTGGAGCCATCACTCATTTGTTCCTGTGTTGAGGGCACTTCAGAGGTTTTATGTGTACTCGGAGCCTCTTCTATCCCCCCTCGTCTCATTTACTTCCTGCACTTATTACATCCGGCGGGGGCCGTGCGGCTTCACCAGAGCACAATATTAGTAATACGAAGCGCGTTACTGTGGGATCTGTGCGGACATTATATCATTATTACTCACAGGTCCGGGGGGCAATGTTATATAAAGGGGGCCCTGCTACTATGGGGTACTATAGCCGGCACTATTATAGAGGGAGTGCAGTGTACTCAGATATGTCACAGGTCCATATGTTTGTCACTTATATACCATCAGATATACTCAGGGCTGGCGTTAGAGGGGGGTAAACTGGGCAATTGCCCAGGGCCCCGACCGCAGAGGGGCCCCCGGGATCCGGAGCCTGATGACTCCGGATCCAGGAGTCAGGACCGGCCATATCGATAACAGAAAGGGCCACAGGGCCCCTTTCCGAGGTGAGTAAAAATAACAAACATTTTTACTCACCTGTCCTTGAGTCGGACGTCATCTTCTGGCATTCCGGACATCACCGCTGAGGCCAGGCCTCAGCCTTAGCGGTCACGTGGGGCGTGCCTCACGTAACTGTAGAGGCCCAATCACAGGCTTCAGCGGCTACGTCCACAACGCGTGACGTCAGCCGCAGAGATAGTGGAGCAGCATAAGGAGGCCCAGGAGAGGTAAGGCAAGGTAAGTATAACTATTTGTTATTTTCCCTTACCTCCCCTGGGCCTCCGATTATTATACTCTGGGGTCTTAAGAGACCCCAGAGTATAATATAATACTAGCACTAAGGGAGTCTGTAGGGCCACTGTGGAGCATTATACTGGGGAGGTCTCTATGGATAGCATATTGTACTGTGTGGGGCCCCTGTGGAGCATTATAATGTGGGGGGGTCTCTCTGGATATCATATTATACTGTGTGGGGCCACTGTGGAGCATTTAACTGGGGGGGCCTCTGGATAGCATATTATACTGTGTGGGGCCTCTGTGGAGCATTATAATGTGGAGGGCTCTGGAGAGCATGTTATATTCTCTGGGGCCACTTTGGAGCATTATACTGGGGGGGCCCTCTGGACAGCATATACTGTGTGGGGCCACCATGTAGCATTATACTGTGGGGGGGCCCTCTGTAGAGCATATTATACTGTTTTGGGCCACTGTGGAGCATTATACTGGGGGAACCTCTATAAGCAGTATATTATACTGTGTGGAGGCCATTCTGGAGCATATTATACAGTGTGGGGTCACTGTGGAGCATTATTCTGGGGGGGCTATCTGCAGAGCATATTATATTGCGTGGCGCCACTGTGGGGCATTATTTAGGGGGAACTGTGGAGCATTATACTAGGGGAACACTTTGGGGAGCATAATATATTGCGTGGGGCCACTGTGGCGTAAAAACTGGGGAGGGCATTATGGAGCATACACTAGCGGGTCCCCTGGGGAGCATATTATACTATGGGCCACTGTGGAGCTTTAACTGGGGGAAGGGGCAGTGTGGGGAGCCTGTATACTCTGTGGGGCCACTGTGGAGTTTATTATATTGTGGGGGCTTCTTGGGAACATATTATACTCTGTGGGGCCATTGTAGAGCATATCTGGGGGGGACTGTGGGGAGCATATTATACTGTGAGGGACCACTGTGGAGCATTATACTGGGGGAACCCCTCTAGGCAGTATATTATACTTTGTGGAGCCATTGTGGAGCAAGTTATACTGTGTTAGTCCACTGTGGAGCATTATCTGGAGGGGCACTGTGGGATGCATATTATATTGTGTGGGGCCACTAAGAGGTAGTATACTGTGTGGGTCCTCTGTGGAGCATTATATACCATGTGGAGCATTATCTGTGGAGGGGGGGGCTCACAATTCCTGCTGGCAGCCCTGTATGCTATGTCTGCATCACAGCTCCCTCACTATAATCTTGCACATATGTGTAGTGCTCCATGGCCATGTCATTCCCCATACAGTACTGTGCATGAACAGGCCGTGTAGTTATTGGGGCCTGCACAGTACTATAGGGGCTGACTATACTAGGAACATAGTCAGTAATGACGCATAGTCAGCACATAGGTAAGACTTCAGTGAAGGAGCCGCGGTGTAGGCTATTAGCAGGAAGCTGTTGGGTGGGGCCCAGAACAAGATCCTCTGGTGGGCCTAAGGCCCTTCAGTCCGACACTGTATAACAGAGAACTATTATATATAAGGGTGGGTTACTATATATAATTGGGAAACTTAAATATGAGGGAGCTATTATTTATAAGAGGGGAACTATTTATAAGGGGGAATAATTAAGTGGGCTTATTTATAAAGGGGGCTATTAGTGATAATGGGGACTAATATTTATAAGGGTAACTATTATTTATGAGAGGGCTATTATTTATAAGGGAGCAGTATTATTTTTACAGGGTGACTTACTGATAAGGGGAATATTACTGATACAGAGCACTATTTATCATTTATAAGGGAGCTATTACTGATAAAGGTGTAATATTATTTATAAGCAGGGACTATTATTTATAAGGAGGCGCTATAATAACTGATGACTGGGTGCAAAAATCTATTAGGTGGAACAAAGGTGCTCATTTGAATTGTGTGTGGTAAAATTGGGCTTGTTATTACTTTTTTGTTGGCAGAAAGGAAGCGTTATTATAGGGGTTGTCACTGGAAGACGATGGTGTTGTTTGCATATCAGCATTTGCGGCCCCACTTTTAATTTTGCCCAGGGCCCCACTTTGTCTAAAACCGGCCCTGGAAATACTGTTTGCACTTATAACACAAGGTAACCATTGGGTTGTACTGACAGTGAAGAGTGACACCTAGTGGTTTTCTGTAACATTACATGAGAATTTAGATTCTTTATACAACACTGACCTCTGCTGTTAAGAATGGAAACTGCAATATGTTACAAAATTCAGTCCTTCTTAAAAGGGTTTTCTGGAACTTTTAAATGGATGACCCTGTCCTTAGGAAATGTTATTAATTGAAGATGTGTGGGGGTCCGACCGCCATGAATTAGCTGGTTGAAGCAGCAACAGGAGCCCTGACTGCCTCTCCTGCTTTACAGGCCATGTGACATCATGTTCATCGGTCACACAGTCTGATAGCAGCTCAGTCCCATTTAAGTTCATGGGCTGAGCTGCAATACCAAGCACAGCCACTATACAATGTATGGCGCTGTGCTTGGGAAGTAGTGAAGAGGCTACAGCCTCTTAAAACAGCTGATCAGCGGGGGGCCCACTGCTATTGGAAGGATAGATCATCTATTATGTGCCTATTATATTATGTGCCTAGAATTCCCCTTTAGAGACGTTGTCCAGACTTTAAGTCAACATAAGTCATCAGTATCAGATCGGAAAGGTTCCGACACCCGACAACCCCGCTGATCAGCTGTGCACTGTGTAGCGGCTGTGCTGGGTTAGAGCATATTGTACATACTGGGTCTCTACAGGTAAATGTAAAATAAATAAAAAGTTGTCACAGTCCCGCCCCTTGGATAAATTAAAGGGGTCCTTTACTTTGGACAATCCCCACATCTTGGTACAATAAGCGGATAACTAAGTGGGGGAACTTGGTAGTAAGTATTCAGTTTCCCTGCAGCGCCACCGCAGGCGAGATAAAGCATTACAGAGTGTCCATGTATCTGAATTGGCTGCCTGTGTAATATAGGACAGGTCGGGTCCTCCAGAGAGAGGGACACTCTTTATGACTCCCTCCAAATGCTGTTTTGGTCAAATTTACCTTTATAATATTTTATTTTTTGCTTTTCTCCCTGCTGCAGGTATGACATGTCAGGCTCGCAGCTCCTACGTGGAAAGAGAGGTGCTCTGGGGTCACCGCTTCATGCCGGTCCTCACGCTGGAAGAAGGCTTCTATGAGGTTGACTACGACACGTTCCATAACACGTACGAAACGCCAACCCCTACCTGCAGCGCCAAAGAGCTGGCGGAGCTGAACGAGAAGGGCGAGGCGCTGCAGCTCACCTCCACCAATAGCAAAGGCAACCAGACCACCAGTGACCTGGAGGAAGGGTCGGAGGTCGGGAACGCCCCCCTGATGTCCAACGGGGACGTCGGTAAAATAAAGATGGACGGTTGTGAGTGAGGGTCGTCATAAAAAAATAAGTGAAATTTTTCGCCAGCAATAGACGGACGGGGAGGACTCGGGTCGTGTATCTGAGCGCTATAGTAACAACGACCTGCAGCATACGCCAAATCAATCATCAGACTGTACGCGTCCAGCGGCCATCTTGTCGGCTACAACACTATTTATCAGTGCGTGGCCAATCAGGACTCTAGGATCTGGTGACATCACAAGGACTGTCCCTGGATATAGGAGATGACTATTTCAGATGGGAGACCCCTGCTGGTCAAAGATGAGAAAAAGAGCGGCGCCCCTTTAAATTAAACTAACCATACCTTAGGAATATCTGGAAAAGCTGGGTGACTGATAAGGAAGCCATTATAGTTTTTACTGCAGTGGTCACCCAACTTTCCTAGAAACCTGTATGTAAAGATTTATCCCATCTGTCATTGGGCGGTTTGCCTTTCAGGAGCCAGGGAAAGCTGGATGGTGTCTATACTGATTTTTAACTAAGAAATGACCAAATAGAGTTTGTACTAATGTGACCACGGGGAAAGCTGGGTGACAATCATGGTGTGCACCATTACAGCGCTTGCTGGTGTCACTCAGCTTTCTTAGATTCCTGAAAAGCTCATCTTGCTAGCTGTGGCATGATACACCCCCCGCTGTTCATTTACCATTCTGGTTGACAACCTCTGTGGGTACTGTATCAGCGGTCATATTGTTTAATCACCCAGCTTTCCCAGAAGCAATTATATCCAACTTGTGGCTCTCCGGCACTTGTGAAACTACAACTCCCAGCATGCCTTGGTAGCTGGAGAGCCGCAGGTTAGGGGCTACTAAGGGGTTGCACGAGGTTACGAAAACACCAGCTTTCTCCCAGAAACAGCGCCACACCTGTCCATGGGTTGTGTCTGGTATTGCAGCTCGGCTCCATTCACATCAACAAACTGCAATACCAGACACAACCTAATGACAGAAGTGGCGCTGTTTCTAGGAGAGAGCAGAAATGTTTGTTTTATCCTGGTAATGTTTTAAGGGGAATTTTCTGGGACACTTGTTATGAAGGGGTTAAGAGCATGTGCTGATTCCAATCCAGGACATTAGTCAGTGACTAATCCATTCATCAGCATTACAACAAGGGACATGTATTATAGAAACTGAGACATCAGGGGTTAAGCTGTAGGGCAGATGTTGTGCAACTACAACTCCCAGCACGCATACTTGCTCTGCTGTTCTTGGAACGCTGACAGAAGTGAATGCAGCATGCTGGGAGTTGTAGTTTCACAGCCGCTGGAGTGATGAAAGTTGCTGATCCCTATTATAGGGGTGCTGCAGTAGTCATACCGCGCCGTGGTGCATAAGTGGCCCTTGGAGACCCCAGTCTTATAGTGGCACGTGGTAGGTGGGGCCCCTGTTACAGATTTTCCATTGGGGCCCCAGGTTACACCTCTGATCCACATCCTTAAGGGGTGTTGTAAAAGAGACAGCGAGATAAGGGGCGGTGCATTAATAAACACGTACGCTAACACTTCTTAAAGGGCCCTGTGGCCCCATTATTAATATCCACTACAGGTAAGTCGTATCCCTTTACTTACAGGACTTGTCTCCAGTCACTGACAGCAAGCAGAGATGGTGAAGAACCGAAAAACTTAGTCTAGAAGAAAGGGGTACGTCATGGGGTGCCCACTGGTCGCAGGTCACATGACATCACATTGTTAGGACGAGGCCGCCATGGGCAGACATAAGTGACGAGGATTAGTGATCAACTGCTGACTGGTTATGTGAACGAGGCCTGGAGGGATCAGCGGATTCCGGACCAGGCCCCAGATTAAAGGGATGTCCTGGTGTTTACAACACATCGTAAAGCAAATCACAGAACCCTGCACTGCACAGAAATCTAAAGGAGATGACATGTCATCAGAATGTCTCAGTAGTGCAGCCTCAGGCTTTGGAATGACCAGATCTCAGCACTGGAGGAAGACATTAAAATGGTGACATCTTAAAGGGGTCTTCCAGGACTTACAATTGACAGCCTATCCTTGGGTCATCAGTATAAGATCGGTGAGGGTCATCCCCAAACATGAGCTGACTTAAAGGGGTTACCTAGGCTTAGGCCTCATGCACATGAGTGTGCAGCCTGAGGGGGGTCTGATATTTTAACAGAATGCACTGAGAGGACATCGGAGTGCCTTTTGTCCACCATTGATTTCACAGGGCAGGATAGGACCTGCTCTATAAATATCATAACGGAGCCTTGGCCTGCTCGCTCGGCTGTGTGTATGAGGCCTTAGTAGTTGATGACCTATCTTCAGGCCCACCAATCAGCTGTTTGAAGGGGATGCAGCATTAAGGTGAGCGCCATACATTGTATTGTGGCTGTGCTTGGTACTGCAGCTCAGCCCATTCCCTTGACGTTATGTGACCTGTGAAGCACCAGTGCCACTTTACACGACTAAGCCATAAGGGTTCTAGGTGTCAGACCCCTGCCAAGCCTAAGGATAGATCGTCAATTACCAAAGTCTAGAAAACCCCTTTAAAAGAGTTATCAAGACTACGATATTGACTGCTGCGGCCTCTTCACTGCTTACCCAGCACAGCGCCATTCATTGTACAGTGGCCGTGCTTAGTACTGCAGGTCACTTCCAGTCATTTTATAGTACTGAGCTGCCGCATGGTCATGTGACCGATGTCCCTGATGTCACTGTCTGAGAAGAGAAAGTGGAACTCCATATTAAAGTCCCATAAAATCCCTGTTGGGGGGTTCTGGGGCATGCACTGTGGCCTCCTCATCACCGAGCTCATGTCCATAACAATGTATAGCGGCTGTACCTGGTACTGCACATAGCTCTGTCCCATGCATTTAATGGAGCTGCAATACTAAGTACAGCCACTATGAAATAGATGGCGCTGAAACAGATGAAGACCTAGCAGCACTTGCTCAGGTAAGTCGGTCTAATATGGGGGGCTGCCCTAAGGATAGGCTGCCACTTATATAGTTCTGGAGATAAAGGACCTTCAGTAGGTCTCCTTAGCATTATGTTGACTACAACTACAATCACCCCCAACATTGTTTAACCCTTACTGGTTATAATCCCCCTGCAGGTTATCCTGTATACCAATGTATTCTCACACTATGGTTACTTTACCAGCATATCCCTCTTCTGTTCTGTCCATAAGGCACAGGGTGACCGACACTGGGACAATCTTAGGCATCCAAGAGCATACGGGGTTCTATTTTATGAACCGCAGGTATGATATTGGCCTGATCTGGAAACTAGATGTCCCTTGTGTACCTCATATAAGTGTCCAAACCTACAACCTCCACCATTACAACACGCACAAGTGACTTTTCAGCAGGATTTCTATCTTAAAAGAGTTCTTATGCCATAGAAACAAGTTCAGCTGCAGTTCACAGTATGAACACAAGGTGGCAGCAGCGGAAATACACATTTAGGCCTCCAGCCCCAGGAACTGTCTTCGGGCCTAGTCAAGTATTTCCACCATGCCGGCCTATTACAATGCACTGTGACTAGATGAACATTTGCCAACGACTTATTAACCGTTTGTCTCCTGTATGCGTCTTGTATGTCCGTGTCCTGAGATCCAATAAATATTTCATATATAAGATTTGCAGTGTGGAAATCCTTCTCCAGATCAAACACAATTTTGCACAAGAGCGAGCAGACATTGGGGACCGGCAAGCAGGGCAAAAATAACCGAAACCGATCATCGACAAGGATAACCCATGTGATTATGTTCACGTTGGTTATTACAATATTTGCCAGGTTCTGTCTGCAATTTCGTTTGGACCAAACCAAAACTGCTATTACCATATATTCTCTTCAGACCCCAGAGTGTAATAAGCGGAGGTCCAGGGGAGAAGAGCAAACATAAGAAACAGTGTTACTCCCCTATCCTGGGCTCCGGCGCGACTCCCTGCTCTCTCTGGGTCTCATGTCTGACGTCAGGGACTGCGAGGCCTCTGATTGTGATGCATAGACGCAAGTGTCACAACGCTGTACGACCCATGTGAACGCTGAAGCCCAATCACAGGACTCAGCAGTCCCGGACGTCAATCAGAAGACCAGTCTGCAAGACTGAGATACGGCGACATGTAAGGAGTGATGTCACTGAGGAGTAAGGTCCTGGCAGGGCACTAGCTAGTCACTTCCATTGGAATTGACCATAGGGAAAGGGGCATTAATAAATAGCAGGAGATCCAAGACTCAGATTTTCCAGATGTATTTTATTCACATAGATATAAATGTACTAGATGCTCTTCTCATTACCGAGCAACACAGGTCATCAGATTCACGTGGACGATTCCCGGCTGACACGTCAGGATTCAAGGGTACATCATTCCAGGTTAGTGGAATCAAGGAGAATCCATTTCACAACAGACACACAGGATTTAGATTTTACAGGGGTAGGTGCCGGCTTTTCTCTGCTCGTCCCACTTCTCCACCTGCACAAGGATAGAAGGCATACTATGTTACCACAAGGGGGCAGTAGTCATACAGCTTATCTATCTATACAGTCATATGAAAAAGTTTGGGCTCCCCTATTAATCTTAATCATTTTTAGTTCTAAATATTTGGGTGTTTGCAACAGCCATTTCAATTTGATATATCTAATAACTGATGGACACAGTAATATTTCAGGATTGAAATGAGGTTTATTGTACTAACAGAAAATGTGCAATATGCATTAAACCAAAATTTGACCGGTGCAAAAATTTGGGTACCCTTATCATTTTATTGATTTGAATACTCCTAACTACTTTTTACTGACTTACTGAAGCACAACATTGGTTTTGTAACCTCACTGAGCTTTGAACTTCATAGCCAGGTGTATCCAATCATGAGAAAAGGTATTTAAGGTGGCCAATTGCAAGTTGTTCTCCTATTTGAATCTCCTCTGAAGAGTGGCATCATGGGCTCCTCAAAACAACTCTCAAATGATCTGAAAACAAAGATTGTTCAACATAGTTGTTCAGGGGAAGGATACAAAAAGTTGTCTCAGAGATTTAACCTGTCAGTTTCCACTGTGAGGAACATAGTAAGGAAATGGAAGACCACAGGGACAGTTCTTGTTAAGCCCAGAAGTGGCAGGCCAAGAAAAATATCAGAAAGGCAGAGAAGAAGAATGGTGAGAACAGTCAAGGACAATCCACAGACCACCTCCAAAGAGCTGCAGCATCATCTTGCTGCAGATGGTGTCACTGTGCATCGGTCAACAATACAGCACACTTTGCACAAGGAGAAGCTGTATGGGAGAGTGATGCGAAAGAAGCTGTTTCTGAAAGCACGCCACAAACAGAGTCGCCTGAGGTATGCAAAAGCACATTTGGACAAGCCAGCTTCATTTTGGAAGAAGGTCCTGTGGACTGATGAAACAAAGATTGAGTTGTTTGGTCATACAAAAAGGCGTTATGCATGGCGTCAAAATACACAGCATTCCAAGAAAAACACTTGCTACCCACTGTAAAATTTGGTGGAGGTTCCATCATGCTTTGGGGCTGTGTGGCCAATGCCGGCACCGGGAATCTTGTTAAAGTTGAGGGTCACATGGATTCAACTCAGTATCAGCAGATTCTTGAGAATAATGTACAAGAATCAGTGACGAATTTGAAGTTACGCCGGGGATGGATATTTCAGCAAGACAATGATCCAAAACACAGCTCCAAATCTACTCAGGCATTCATGCAGAGGAACAATTACAATGTTCTGGAATGGCCATCCCAGTCCCCAGACCTGAATATCATTGAACATCTGTGGGATAATTTGAAGCGGGCTGTCCATGCTCGGCGACCATCAAACTTAACTGAACTGGAATTGTTTTGTAAAGAGGAATGGTCAAAAATACCTTCATCCAGGATCCAGGAACTGATTAAAAGCTACAGGAAGCGACTAGAGGCTGTTATTTTTGCAAAAGGAGGATCTACTAAATATTAATGTCACTTTTCTGTTGAGGTGCCCATACTTTTGCACCGGTCAAATTTTGGTTTAATGCATATTGCACATTTTCTGTTAGTACAATAAACCTCATTTCAATCCTGAAATATTACTGTGTCCATCAGTTATTAGATATATCAAATTGAAATGGCTGTTGCAAACACCCAAATATTTAGAACTAAAAATGATTAAGATTAATAGGGGTGCCCAAACTTTTTCATATGACTGTATAGCAAGCAACCCCCCACCCTTACAAATCTGGCGTTCCTTCAAAGAGGAATTAATGGAGATGCACATTAGCTCAGTAGTGCCACCTAGTGGGAAGTACCTACACTACAGCCAGTGTCCAATTCTTTAACGGGCCCTGCGATATGACCAAACAAAGGGATCGAACTGCAGATGACAGGGTAGCTACCACCACTAGGTGGAACTACCGCTGGTATTGTGCTTATTTGCATATCCATTTTCCCAGGGAGCACTGGGCGCTCTCCACAAGGCAAAACCCTCTGAGAACTATCCCTGCAGGTAGACTGAGCAATGTACACACAGAGAAGGCTGCACGGCTTCCCGAGCGATGCGGGCCCTTCAAAGGCTGATCGGCGGGGATGACGAGAGTCAGACCCTGACAGGCCATCAGTCTTGTAATCTCTGCATTTCTAGAGGATAACCGTACAACTATACACAGTGTCATGGCCACCGCGTTATACAACTTATACAGCTGGCTGGAGATACATGCCAAGGACTGACACTCCCTGTATCATATATCATCGATGCATGAGCAATGACGTGCAAGTATCCGGCATCACCTACCCATGAGTTGGGGCACATGGAGCTGTAGACACAGCGGTACCACTGACAGGGGTAGGGGTCCACACCTTTATTGGTCATAGACTTCTCACATCGATGGAAATCTAAGCAGAAAAATAAGACTCCAGTTAGTATCCTGCAGCTCATAAGTCCTTTCGGGTTTCTAACCCATTCCTGCCCGGTGACAATACTATTACATCACAGCAGCTAGGCACGTCACATGGGCTGCCACAGTAAGAGGTCACTGTGATGGTGCGGGTACAGGCGCTGCGCGCTATATCCAGCCAGCACCCACAAAGACCATTCGGATTCCAACTGTTTAACCCTTACATGCTAGGTCAGCGCTGACTGCGGGATCTAAGTGGTTAAACAGTGGGAGGGGGAATCCTATCAGGACCCTGTGACCTGATGGACTGTCATGGTAGCCGACATTTCTTGTTCACCCCTCACCCGCCAAAGCAAGGAATGAACAAAATGATCAAAAAGTCAAATACATCCCAAGATGGTATTAATAGAAAACCCACAACAAAAAACCCCAATATATCATTTGCATCGCCGGTTAATGCTTTATGACTGATATTTACATCATACGAATCGTACGGGCACTAGCATTGTACAGACAGCCAGTCACCTACCACTACTTCCGTGGCTATATCAAACCTCTGGAAGCTTAACCCCTTAGATGCTGCAGGCCATAGTAACTGCAGCATCTAAGCTGATGAGGGGAGGTGCCCTGTCTGTCCCTTGCCCCCTCTAAGACACTACTGTTGGGTGCCAGAGGCCTGACAGCTACGAATTCCTATTAGGTCCTGCCACAGGCAGGGTCTACTAGGCTGGCTACTAGATAAAATACAGAAGTATTGCAGCATATGACAACTGATCACATATTCTAGTTCGTACTGGGACTTAGGCCTCATGCACATGACTAAGTGTGCAAGCTGAGGGGGGACTGTTATTGCTTAAAGGACTGCACTTGGATGACATCAAAGCACGTTCCATTCATCACTGCTTTCAAGGTGGGCTCCCTTTCCAATCCGTTATCACAGAGCAGGATTGGACCTGTTCTATAAATATTGGAACCAAACATCAAAGCCCCCGAATCAGAAGAGCCTTGTGCTGCACACACACGTGCATGAGACCTAATAGGGAAAAACAGAAAAAAACGTAATATCAAAAGTGTTTAATTAGTCTGTTAAAAAAAAAAAATATTAAAAATAAAATGCACCCCCAGACGGATTCCACTGCAGTAACCGTGACACCGTACTACAACTAATTAACCCCATTGTGCCTGCGGCAAACCAGTGAAGGAAAGCAAGCTAAATTTTAATTTTAATTTACCCTGCTTAGTTAATGCCAGAAAAAAACAGAAAAAGGTATGCTTCCTGGAAGACGGGGATGAAAGAAAGAACAAAAAATCTGTGATGTCCTGCAGGCCAAAACAGACCACGTCATCGATACCAGATTGGTAGGTGAGTGCAGCAGCCTCATCACAGAATACCAAGCATAGCGCTGCAAACTGCATAGTGGCTATGCCTGGTATTGCAGCTCAGTCATTTGGAACAGAGTTGAGCCACAAATGGTACATGATGAATGAATGTGCCGTCAAGGTGCTTGTGTAGAGGAAGCAGGGCGGCTTTGATCAACTGATTTTTGGGGTTTCAAATGTTGGACCCCTACCAATCTGATGTTGATGACCTAATCTTGAAAAAAACCTTTAAGGCAGGGGCCCCACGTAACGTAAACGTTGCAATTTTGCCATGGCGGAAACACTACAGCACAAACCACAGCGTTTTACAGCACCTGCAAAGTGGATGGGATTCTGGATAATCCTATACACACATTGCAGAAAAATATCTGCCACAGACATGCTGCAATTTCAAAGACCGTTGCGTTTGTATAAATCCCAGCATGTCAATTATAGCTATACGTTTTCTGTATACAGTCATGGCCAAAAGTTTTGAGAATGACACAAATATTCTATTTTCACATGATCTGCTGCCCTCTGGTTTTTATGTGTGTTTGTCAGATGTTTTTATCACATACAGAAATAGAATTGCATTCATATTATGAGTAACAGAAGCTTATATTGACAGTTAGAATGAGTTAATGCAGCAAGTCAATATTTGCAGTGTTGACCCTTCTTCTTCAGGACCTCTGCAATTCTCCCTGGCATGCTCTCAATCAACTTCTGGACCAAATCCTGACTGATAGCAGTCCATTCTTGCAGAATCAATGCTTTCATTTTGTCTGAATTTGTTGCTTTTTGTTTGTCCACCCGTCTCTTGATGATTGACCACAAGTTCTCAATGGGATTAAGATCTGGGGAGTTTCCAGGCCATGGACCCAAAATCTCTATGTTTTGTTCCCTGAGCCATTTAGTTATCACCTTTGCTTTATGGCAAGGTGCTCCATCATGCTGGAAAAGGCATTGTTGAGCGCCAAACTGCTCTTGGACGGTTGGGAGAAGTTGCTCTTGGAGGACATTCTGGTACCATTCTTTATTCATGGCGTGTTTTTAGGCAAGACTGTGAGAGAGCCGATTCCCTTGGCTGAGAAGCAACCCCACACATGAATGGTTTCAGGATGCTTTACAGTTGGCATGAGACAAGACTGGTGGTAGCGCTCACCTCTTCTTCTCCGAATAAGCTGTTTTCCAGATGTTCCAAACAATCGAAAAGGGGATTCATCAGAGAAAATGACTTTACCCCAGTCCTTAGCAGTCCACTCCCTGTACCTTTTGCAGAATATCAGTCTGTCCCTGATGTTTTTCTGGAGAGAAGTGGCTTCTTTGCTGCCCTCCTTGAGACCAGGCCTTGCTCCAAGAGTCTCCGCCTCACAGTGCGTGCAGATGCACTCACACCTGCCTGCTGCCATTCCTCAGCAAGCTCTGCACTGCTGGTAGCCCGATCCCGCAGCTGAAACACTTTTAAGAGACGGTCCTGCCGCTTGCTGGTCTTTCTTGGGCGCCCTGGAGCCTTTTTGGCACCAATGGAACCTCTCTCCTTGAAGTTCTTGATGATGCGATAGATTGTTGACTGAGGTGCAATCTTTCTAGCTGCAATACTCTTCCCAGTTAGGCCATTTTTGTGCAGTGCAATGATGACTGCACATGTTTCTTTAGAGATAACCATGGTTAACAGAAGAGAAACAATGATGGCAAGCACCAGCCTCCTTTTAAAGTGTCCAGTGGTGTCATTCTTACTTAATCATGACAGATTGATCTCCAGCCCTGTCCTCATCAACACCCACACCTGTGTTAATGGAGCAATCACTGAAACGATGTTAGGTGGTCCTTTTAAGGCAGGGCTGCAATGATGTTGAAATGTGTTTTGGGGGATAAAGTTCATTTTCTAGGCAAATATTGACTTTGCAAGTAATTGCTGTTAAGCTGATCACTCTTTATAACATTCTGGAGTATATGCAAATTGCCATTAGAAAAACTGAAGCAGTAGACTTTGTAAAAATTAATATTTGTATCATTCTCAAAACTTTTGGCCATGACTGTAGGTATAACTGAAGCAGAAAGTGCACAGAGAAAAACTATGCGGCCTCCCTGTAAAGAAGCGCTGCTGTAAAAACTGCAATGTGTTTCTGCTGCAGTTTTTCCCACAGTGCTTTTTTGCTGCAGTATGCTAGATAGGGCCAACGTGATGTAAATGATAAATCTGTTGGGGCCAATGGACCTGCCCAATGCAGAAGTGATAAAAGCAAAGTGTTTTTGCACATAAAACCTATTTGTGCAAATAAACTGCGACAACTCATGATAAATATGCCCAAGGGACTACCAGCAGAATAGTGAGTGCAGCTCTGGAGTATAATACAGGATGTAACTCAGGTCAGATGCCCCCTGCCTCAGGGTCAGTACAGGATAAGTAATGTAATGTATGTACACAGTGCCCCCCCCCCCAAAAAGTGGGCCCACCCCCGGAGTATAATACAGGATGTAACTCAGGATCAGTCAGGATAAGTAATGTAATGTATGTACACAGTGACCAGAAGAATAGTGAGTGCAGCTCTGGAGTATAATACAGGATGTAACTCAGGATCAGTACAGGATAAGTAATGTAATGTATGTACACAGTGACTGCACCAGCAGTAGGGCGGGGCGGCTCTGGGTATAATACAGGGGTACTCGGTCGTACAGGATAAGTAATGTAATGTATGTACACAGTGACTGCACCAGCAGAATAGTGAGCGCAGCTCTGGAGTATAATACAGGATGTAACTCAGGATCAGTAC